>JAEANM010001459.1:0-27812 GCA_017656035.1 Myanophis thanlyinensis
GTGATTAAATAAATAAAACAAATAAATAAAAAGCAGTAGACATGCTTGCTACAATGTGCTGTATCTGTTCTTCAGCCTTTACTGTTCCATTCTCAGAGTTAATCAAAGCCTCATGATGCATTACCATGAAAAGTCTTTATCCCAATCATGATATAAAAAAAAAAAAAAAAAAAAGATGATAAATGCACCTTTCAGGTATTTGACTAATATTTTGGAAACTGCAAAGCACAATTATTCATTTAGAAAATATGCAACATCTGTGAATTTTGGGAAAGAAACTGTTATTTCTTATTTAGAAGAATAGGTTCTCAGCAGCAGTTAAACTTTTAAAAATTATACTACATATTCATGAAAGCTTTGGTTGATATTTTAAAAGCTTGTTTATGCATGTAATTGCTTTCTTCATTTATCATTATTATTTCAATACACAGCATGTATAAACGTTAAAAATTAGTTTAATACAGAAATCAGACTGTTTTGTAATAGAAAGACTGAATGTGCAATATGTCAGTTAAACGGAATTGTCTCCAACAGCCTTTAGAAAATGCTGACCAAAAGTTTTCTGTAATCTTGTGTAACCCTTATAAGTCATAAATGAGGCCCTTAAAGTTTGTCAGCAGATTATATATATGTATATGCAGTTGCTGCTGAATTCAGAGAAAATCAGAGCTTATTTTAGTATTTCCAAGAATCCTATGCATATGGATCCATTTAAATGTTAGATAATTTCCCTACTCAAAACTAGAGAAGAATTATAGACTACCGTATGCCTTATGGATTCTGCCATAAACAATAGAAGGCACAGAACATGATTTTTTTTTTTAAAAAAAAATAAAACTTATAAAAACCAGGGAGTCTTCTATAGTCATATAACATATTTACATATTTGTACTGTTTATGGAAGTAATCTATCATTTCGGTTTGAACAATACAAAAAAATCATTACTGTAATTAATCCAAGACGTTAAATATGCATAATATTCACAAAATGTGGTGGAACATAGGCTGGATTCCCGAAAGGGGTGTGTGTATTCCAGAGGAATAAGACACAAATTTCTTAATCATGGGTTTTTTTTTATGCTCTGAGAATGTTTCCCAAATATAAATTATAAATAAGGGATTGTGACTTTCACCTGATAATATTAGCTGATGGGAAAATAAAGGGCTCACTAAATTAGCCTTTTCCTCTGCTGAGTCTGTTTGACAGGGGAAACCATCCAGATGTCTTATATGTCCAAAACTCTAAGGAAGTGTAAGCTGCATTTCTTCTCCTCTTGTTCAAGGACTCTAGAACTTCGTAAGGGGAACTGAATTAGGATCTTCTCTTCTTTGACCTTATCTCTAGATGTATGCTGCCTTCCAATCCCAGAGGCAAACTCTTGCTTATCTCCTGTCCTACATTCATAACATTCTGTTTTAAATTTTCATTCTTCTCTTTCATACACTTATCACTCCGTTCCCTATCCCTCCCGTTTTTCTTTTTATCCTTTCTTGCTTCCTCTTTCTAACCTTTTCTAGCCCAATTAGCTGCTTGGCGCTTGATGAGCTAGGAAATGCACAGCATCTGTTGTTTACACCATTTGGACCTTGACCGGCAACCTGCCTAGTCTTGTTCCCATATCCGTGAGGTAGTAAACAGCACATAAGGTAATGGTCCCTGGCCCTTGTTCTCATGTGTGTGATGGAGACACATCATTTAACATGATGTTGGCATCACCATCACCACAAGCAACAGCCATAAAAAGTGACTTAATAAGGAAAGGACAAAAACAAGAGAAATTAGAAACTTATTTTACTGCTGATCTCTTTAGCTGCAGACCTATTCTTATCCTAAACTAAGATCTGCAAAAGAAGCTATTTTTCGAGTATGTTCAACACACACATTCTGACAAATGACAACCAGAAATAAGCCTTTTTAGTATTGTTTAAATGGTAGCATTTGAAGTAAGCCCAACTGACTCGTGCTTTCAGCCATAATCAAGATCTTAATTTATCGGATTTTAAACTCTATTTTGCTGATTAGTTTTGTGTGGTCATATTTCTGCCAATGTTTTGGCATTACTCCTTGAGAAAGCATTGCTTTAGTGCAAAGAGGTCACTGGTGGTTCATGGTCCAATGCCAGCATAGTGGATAGAGTAAATTACAGTGGCAATGAGTGTGACAATGGAAGTTCAGAAAGAACAGGTTGGGGATAGATCATCTTGGAGAAACTTTTCAACCTTTTTCATTTCACAGCACAGACGTTTCATAGGCAGGGCTTCTGGATCATGATGTCACAAATTCCTGGAGATTCAGGAGGGAAAATGGAGGCAGTCTGCCCCTGGTAATATCATGGAGGTGGGATTCTGACTGAGAACAGCATTTCCTCATATTCATTTTAGCTTGTTGATGCAGTACAAATGTGTGTAGACCTTTTGTGGTGTGCAAATGTGCCATGGCACAACAGTCAAAAACTACTGTTTTAATAAAGGAGAATATTTGTGGCTCAGAGTTGATATGAGGGGTCCTTGATGCACTCTGAGCACAGATGATGTTACCTAGTTTGGGTAATGAAACATCCCCAAGAAAACAAGCAAGCTCAGAGAGCACCAAGGACCCCTCAACTACTCTTCTAGAAGGTACCAGCTCAGACTTTGGTATCCGCATCCCATCAAACTGTTACCTGAGAGGAAGGGTTCAGAGAAAGACATGCAAAGAAAGAAGAGAATATCAAAGAAAATGGGAAATGCAAAAGAAGAAAAGGAAAATAAACAGAAAGATTACAGGATGTCCTACTTATTTTTGATACTAGGTCTTTCCATGATCTCTAAAGCATGAACTTTCTAACAAATTACCATTGGGATAATATAATATTGATAGAAAATAGATTGCTCCCTTAGTTTATTCCTATTTGCATGTGGACATTAGCTTTGCTGCCATTTTAGTTGCTGTTTTCTGTTATTCATTTATTTTAGTAAATACTTAAAACGCTACTGAGAGGAAATTGAGCAAAGAATATAAACCAAAGAGAAAAGAGATTTACCAACTGTATAAAATTAAATTTGAATTTCAAGGTCACATTGCTATACATTAAAGTTTCTTGTATTATAAATCAATGTTCAATAGTAAATTAAAGAATTCAATATATAATAATATGAAATATAATTTAGAATGGGTAATTTTAAAAATGCTATCAAATTTTAAAATACTATTATTCAAATAGAAGATAATATATGAAAGTCTCATTTTAAGTGGCTTTAGTATAAGTATACTTTGTAGGACTATAAAGTCTAGTAAAATCTAACAAAAAATAGTTCTGTGATTTTAATTTGCCATAAATCGGGGACAACATTTTTGTGACCCCCTAATTGCTCAGCCACCAAAGCAAAATAAATATAAATTGTAGTATAATTCAAAGAAGCACAAATTTAAAAATGATGTGGCATGACATGGTGTGACATGATATTGCAAGATTGTCCAAATCTTACTGCATGAAATGCTGCACTGAAACTTGAAATATCGTGTTTTTTCTATATTGCCTACCTAAGCTGCTTGAGAACAAATTCATACATGGGATGTCAATGTATAAGAACAGTTAAAAAACACATATACACAAACTTTTGGATTTTTTTTAAAGAAGAAAACACATCTATTAGTTTTTTCAGCTCATTGGAATTTGCATTTGAGCAAATAACTTGAGAACTGTATCGTGTGAGCAGTGAATATTAATACTCTCATTAAGTAAAAATGTTAAAAAAATACAAGAATCCTACATTTTTATCAAAGATTTTGTTTCAAATAAGAATAGGTATTGATATATCTGGCACACATCCTCCATCAGTTTTATTAAACTCATCCAATACTTTTATTTCATTGACCATTTATTTCAACTGTAAATGTTTATGCTGTTCCTGTGGGCAGTTTAATGTTCTTTTTAAAAACCCAACCTTAGAAATCCTATTTGTTCAGATAAATGTCTCTCTTCTAATAAATTCACCATCAGTGCAATAAAATAAGTGCAGCATGCAATGGATGTTGCGTTATGATATCTGCCCATAGTAACAATTTAAGGAGAGTTTACCTGAATGACGGCAGTGGAAGAATAAGATGCAATAAAATCACTTAAAATACTTAGGCAACAAAATAAAACTATTATGGTTAAATAAAAATATAAGAACACAAACAAATTGATCACAGAACAAATCAAGCACTTTTGTCACTTGGAGCTCAAATGAACAAGTTAAAATTGTTATGAAATTGTTATGGACACCTAGCTCCTTTGAGAAGTCTATAACTTATTTTATGTATTATTAAATTTATTTGCTACCTATTGCACATTTCCAGGCAGCTCTTACACATGATTACAATGTGATTACATTGATATGTATCATTACAAGATATACAACTAGCAAAACAATTATAAACTGAAAAACAAATTAAAATTACAAAATGCTGGAAATGGTAGAAGGAAAGGGAACAAGAAGGCAATCAATAGTAAGGTGGTTGGTCTCAATTGCTACAGTAATGGATTCATCACTGGAAGACCTGAAGAGTCAGATTGGGGATAGATCATTCTGGAAAAGGTCTGTCTACATAATCACTAAGAGTTAACACCAACTTTGGCACAGTATCCATCAGTATGGTAAAGTATCAAAAATTAACATTCTTGAAAGAAGAATACTATCTTGTTACATATGAAAATTACAATAAAATTTCTGGACATGCCATACATCATTCTTCCTATACAGTACCTGGAAGGCATACATCTAGGTCTTTGACCTCATTTGATGAGGACACTCTATGGAGAACCTCCAAAGATGATTGAAGGGCCTGGTCAGAAATCATATATATAGAAGCTTTGGCATCATGGAATTCCCCTTCAAGATCAAAATGTAATGAATTGTTCACTATTTGAAACAGCTCTGTTTGAAAATGTTGTTTGGTAGAGTTATACCACAAATCTTTTTGCCATTGTCATTTCTACAGAATGAATTCTGTAATAAACTTACCCTGGGTCTGATTGAATTCAACCTGAGCTTTTTTTTTTCACTTACATTCCAGACTTCACTCCATTTGTTTCATGGCCCTCAGTTCCCGATATATAAGAAATTAATCTAGCTTTATTGGGGAGGAGAGAATGCTTGACACAATCTTGCCAGTGTCCAGGTGAAGTTTGCACCACATTCTGTGATTAGAACCACAAAAAGATCACCTGCTTAATTGACATCTTAAAGAAACATCTAAAATTACTTTTATGAATGTCTGTTGCAATTTATAAGTGATGATGTAGTGGTCAGTGAGTTCTAGACTCTCAGCTCAACTCAACTCATGGATCGTTGTCATGAGGAAAATAGAAAGAAAGGGTATTAGGTATGTCCATCACTTTGAGTTATTTATAAAATAAAAATGAGATAAAAAATCAAATAAATAAATACATTTATATTTTTATTACAAAACAAGTACAATAAAAGAAAGAATGGATGTCTAACTTCCAAATTCTAACAATAAAGGAATTTGGAAATGATTTAGCTTTTACTGAGCAGCACTGGCTTTATCCCAAATACACAATACTAACCACTCATTTACTTCATATTGAGGTAGTGAGGGAAGGAGGATTATCTGAAGAGTTGTACTAGCATTGTTTACTGCAGGAGCATCTCTCATTCTGCCACTGAATCAAGGTCTATCTTACATTCGGTCATGATACAAGGCTTCCGTCTTATCCTAGACCTCTTCAAATAACATATATTAAAAATTACACATTGCATCCTACAATCCTTAAATTATTTTTTCTAGGTTATCCTTCATAACCTTCAGCTGCTTGAATGTTTTTGTGCATTTTTTTCCTGTACATATGAAGACAAATGTTAAGAGAAACAGCAGATTAGATTAAATGAAAAGGCTATAAATAGGTCTTTTGGTTGGAATAAAATTTGGCTGGGTAGGAAATGTGAAGTTGCTTAGTATTTGTTTGTTTGTAAGCTGAGAGTTGAAAACAAAGAAGTAGTTCACCATAATCATGCAGCATCAATTAATTTCACTGAAGGTCCCATGGGGAATACATGACATTCACAGTAATGGTGGATAACTTTATAATGGTCACATAATCTTATAACGAATGCTCATTGCTCAACAAAAATGCAGCTAATCTGCATAAGTCTCCAGACTAACAATTCTCGCTCTTGTATTTTTACATAAATTTCATTAATTGCTTATTTGCTCAGGTTAATGAAGATTTCTGTTTTACTATATTGGGTTGGTGTCCTGTAAGCCACACAACTTAAACTGTGGATAAGATGGCAGGTTTTCAGGTTTCTTCATTATCTCTGAAGTCTTTTGTTCCAAAAGCAATTGACTGAGAGTAGCTCAGATATATGAAGGGTACTATTCTGGAAATATGACACGAGCGGAGTGAGTAGGTAGTTTCAATTATTGATATTACTATATAATCACACTGACTCTGAATCACACTAAGTACTGTGGAAATTTTTGTTATGATACCAGTCTGTTGTTAGATACTCATAGGATTTATGCTTAACATGAAGGCAGTAGATTCAAGGGTGTATAGTACTGTGCTTCCTTATCTCTCCCTCCTTCCATGCTAAAGTACTGGATCAGCTTGTAAGAATAACAATTAGAGCCTTGACACCTCTCATACATCAAAGCTGCTATGTTGCATTCCATGGTAGGTGTTCATACCATGAATGTTACCAGAGTTTCCCTTAAAGTTATCTGATTTCTATATCTGCTGTAAAGCAATTATCTCTACTGTATTGAGATCTGCTATAAATATTTTTCTTCTTCTGTTCAATCACATCAGCATCTCAGAGTCTGCATGAACAAGCCCCTGCAGTTTTCTTGGCAAGATTTTTCATTACTCAAGTGGTTTGCTCTTTCTTAAAACTGAAAGTGTGTGTGTGTGTGTGTGTGTGTGTGACTGGCCAAGGTCACCCACCTGGCTTTGTTCTCAAGACAAGACTAGAACTCACAGTCCTCTGGTTGGTAGCTTCAACCATTATACTAATCTGGGTCTCACTTTTAATATATGCATGCTCAAATTTTCTTTGATCTACATTTTATAAAAGGCCCATATAACACTTCTTTTGACTTGTCTGGATACAATAAATCAGGGACTTGTGATCACCTGCTAACTCTGGGGCTAATAAATTGGTTATTTTTATTTTCTCTAGTTGTATTATTTTCCACCACAATTTACTGTATATATTATTTCAGAAACAAAAAACGGAGAAGAAAAGAGAACACATATTTGCATAACATTTGCATAGGTTAATTTATAAGCATAGAGTAATTGTTTCCCTTCTGGTATCTAACTTAAATAGAAACACAATATTTCCCACCATATGGAGAAGACTGACTTATGTGACCACTTAGTCTCCTGACTAAAGGCTAAGGTCCCATTCTCTTTTTGGTGGCTTTGTTTCACTTCGTAACTGAATTGCCTAGACCTTGAATCTTCAAAGAGAAATGTGTCCTCTATTCTATCACCAATTAAACTGCAGGGATATCCACAATGAAGAAAGATATATGACTAAGCTATACAGGCTAAAAATAAATGTTTTGCAATAGTGGCGAATATCTGTAGCTCAGGTGTAGGATGAGGATGAAGGTTCATTCTCTGCGCTTGTGGGTTGGTTTCCAAACATTTCATTACCAGGCTAAAATAATCTCCTTATCACAAAAGACTCACTGATGACTCACAGCTGACCCAACACAAGAGCCTCACTTGATATACCCATACCTGAAACCCTTATAAACAGAAAGACACTGACATTCTCTAAACTTCCCTGAAGATGTTATCTAACCTGGTAATGAAACATTTGGAAATCAACTCACAAGCTCAAAAAACAAACCTTCACCCTCATAAGAAATGTTTGTTTATTGTTTCAATTTAGAATATACTGTAGAATAAAAACAGTCACAATTATGATAATATATGTTCAATGAATATTAATTTATATTACTGAAGTTAAAAATCATGTTTTAGCAAGAAAATGATATTAGTCAGATTTTCAAAACTGTTGCCATCAGAATAGAAAATAGTAGCTCAATCAATAATCTAATCTACCTATATTTCAGTCTTTCATGTTCCCAAGGATATGATTGATTTTGCCATTCATGACTATGCAAATTATGAAACTGTCACATGTGAGATATAAGTACGTGTTGACATGTTCAACTGTAATCTTATTTGGGAAAAATGTAACAAACATTATTCAGGTGAATAAGATTACAGTTGAACATGTCAACACGTACTTGTATCTCACATGTGACAGTTTCATAATTTGCATGTCAACATGTACTTGTATCTCAACTTGTGGTCGAATACTTAGTGACTGTTTGAAGTTACAATGTATGGGGGGGTACTTATAACCTAGATTCAAAGTTCCAATGGTCACCCCCTCCCCCTGCAGTCACATGACCACAGTTCAAGCATTTGACAACTGAGTTACATTTAAGGCCATTTTCAGCATCTCACAGTCCTATGACTGCATTTTATGATGGTTTTGCCAAAAACTGAATTTAATTTCAATTTTTGGAAAACGCACCCCTTCCCAGTAAACCATTGGTTTCCTTAATAATCATGGTGTTCACTTAACAGTCACTGTAAAAAGCTCATAAAATTGGATTGATCACACAGGTGACTTGATTTACAACTGTCATGAGTTATTATCTTGATGGGCAGGCTCCATTATGGTTATAACTTGAGGACTACCTTTATACAAAGCAGAGCTTTGTACTTTGAAGATGGTAACACTTGGTCTGTAATCTCTTTGTGTTCAAAATATTAGCTTAGAGTCAATGGAATAAAGCCTCTATCTTGGCCTGTAAATAAATCCTAGAGAGAATGTGGAATGGCAGCACTGATACTGGTACACAGCCTTTGCCTTGCCTAGGCTTGCTTAATGTCCTGTGATGTGCAGAAGGATGCTGTTGTGTCATCAGTGCTAGTCTGGTTGGCAGGGAGAGCCCTAAGCTTGATTGTTCCCATAGGTATCAAAATACAGATGTCGTCATGCAGCTTGATTCCAAAAAATGGTTTTAGTGTCCTATGGTTGGAACATGCATGCTTAAGTGTTTTGTTTCAAATATGGAACAACATACATTTTGGGGATCTAATATTTTTAAAACCCTGTAGCACTATTTTGAGTCCTCCAGATTATTCCAAGTGTTGTGAATCAAGCATTGCTTTCCTCTTACAACTTTAAGTTTTCTTATTTTGACTGATACCCTAAAGCAGGGTTCTCAAACTCACTGGCTGTGGGCAGGATGCATCATGTGTTGGCCTTGTCCCCACCCAGTTTAGCAAAGGGGGGAAAGTCCCAATATGTTACATGATGACACCATGACGATGCAAGTGTGACACCCCTGCCCTAAGGGATTGGTCATACCCAGCTTCTGTTCACTTAGGTTGATCTGAGGCAGTATTTTTCAACCTTGCCGACTTTAAGATGTTTGGACTTTGCTGGCTGGGGAATTCTGGGAGTTGAAATCCAAACATCTTAAAGTCACCAAGGTTGAGAAATACTGATCTGAGGAGTGCAGTGTTGGTATGAAACAGCAGGCATGTGAAGAGCACAGAGGCATAGAGAAAGCCACTCTGTACCTAACTAAAAATATACAAAGGAAGACCCAGAACTGGTACAAGAGACCTGTGATTGGACTGAACACACTGTTAAGTTGATAAACTTAACTAGTTGCTTGCTTCTGTAGCATATAAATTTAATAAATGATACTAAATAATGTATTAATTTAATAAATATTATTTGTTGTTTTATTTATTTTATAAATAATAGAAATTTAATAATAATAATAATTTCTTCCCAGGTAGAAGTGTCTTTTTGAAGATTCAGTAATACAATACACATCATGACATTATTTTATTAGTCATAAGAATTATGAAATTGCAATTAGTCACATTGAGATGCCATGCACAGTCTTGCAAGAAATGCATTTCATTTGTACAGTAATGTAATCTCTTACTACTCTGCTCTTTTTTATTTAAGTTGTATTTTCCTTTCCCTTTTTTTCCCTTTTAGGTTTCAGCTTTAAAGAAGGGGTAGTGGAAAAGATGATTAGATGAACCTTTTCCTGTTCCCTTACTTTTCAAATCTCACATTTAAAAACACTTTCTGTCATAAGATCTTATTGTTTATTGGAGAAAGTAATACTTCCAGTTATATTTTTGGGTGCTGATAGAAATCCAGTAAATCTCAGGGACAAAATTATTCAAAAGGTCATGGCAAATAAGGTCCATAAATTGTGTGAAAATTGAGGATTAATGTAGTATGCCCAAATGTCTTATAACAAATATAAAAAGTGGTTACATATTGATGGCCCTCTTGATGCTCCAACTAAGATTATAGCTTTCTCTAACAATCTCTGTGTGCCTTTTGCTTCCATTCCAAGAGCTCTGAAGTGGAATGGTGCAGTGATCCCTAAAGGTGACAAAATTCAAGATCTGGTAAACATGAGTTTTTCATAGGAATTCCCTTCTTAGGGTATTTTAAAAGACCTCGTTGATAAACCTCTAAACATTGAGCAATATTTTGAGGAAAGCTCAGCTAAGAATGAGATTGACTGTACAGTTAGTAAACTGATAGGAAAGCCAAAACTATTTTTTTGGTTTCCAAACACAACAGCATGGTGTGTATATGTAGTATGAGTAATGTGGGACTTGATTCCCTTCCATGGGTGGGTTGTGAGTTTGAAGTCTGACCATATCTAAATCTGTTAGAAAATGTGTTGGAATACATGTTGGAATGTTGTTGTTTTTTAAATTGCTACAACTACATAATTATTCAGCCAGTAGATGACAGTGTTTAGTTTGTGTCTATGGTTATAATCTATGGTTCCTTTATGTTCTGAGAAGAGTTTCCTGTGACAGTTAAAAGACAATCGAAGCCATTAAGAAGCAAGGCACATGGTGATTGTACACTGTACACTTTATTTGATTTGTATGGCTATGCAACCATCCTCTGCTACCAATCTGTATGGCTATATAATAATCCTCTGCTACCTTTTCTGTAGAATAAAACAGAATTTCCATAGAATAAAACTGGATTTTCTAACAAAATGTAATGTAGGAGCTAAACAAAGTAGCTCTGACACCTGAGAACAGTTAATGGTGAACAGGAGAGATTCTGTGTGGTCTGCAAGATCATCTACATACAAAAACAGATTAATACATGCCAAAGGTTTGTCAGACAAGAATTCTACCGGAATGGGCATAGATATATACCAGCAGCCAGGATGAAAAGAAAATTCTTTCAGATTTCTTATAAATATATATTTATGGTACATTTTTGTACCAAGAGACATAGTGTTTGGTCCTGCTTTCCATTTCATATTTCTTCTGGTACTTTGGCTAGGCATCCCAAAGACATATGGTAATTTGTGTGGGTTCAATGTGTTCATATTATAGAACTTAATCTTCCATCAACAACTTCTACATCAGTTTTATTGATGGTAAATAAAAAAAAATAGTTTCCCTTCAACATCCACTTGTGGCTTTATTTATTTATTTATTTATCATATTTATATACCGCCCCATCTCCCTAAGGACTCGGGGCAGTTCACAGCAGATAAAAAGACAAAATACATAACAAAATTTAAAAAAAACAATCTAAAATCATTAAACTTGCTGAATTTTTAAAAACTGCTATTAAAAATTTAGTTAATAGTTAAATTCTACAAAATGCCCTGCTTGGATAAGATAAATAGAATGGATGATTGTAGAGGTTCTGCAGACAAAGAGACAGTTGAGATATGTGCAGAAAAACTGAATGTAATTAATAAATGTCACTATATTATATCAGTAGTTCTTGGAGAAAAGCTTCAGTGTGGACTAGACCCTGGTGTTGTGCATCAACTGGTCTTACAGAATTCTATATGCTGTCATTTTCTGATCAGGAGTAGATTTCATCTTTTCTTCAGTAGTATTTTGCTTCAGATTCATTTTAAATATTTCTCTAATTCAATACGTGAATCTAAATGAAAAGAGAATACTGGCCAAATTACTGACATTCAGCACTTGAAAGGGTACCAATAAGGTCTTAATTTGGTGCTGAAATGAAAGCAATGCTAATGTCTGTCCCCAGACCTTTAACATCTGGAATTTCAAAATTTCTAATTAAAAGGTGTCTGGTAGCATCTTTCATACTAACAGATTTTATTAAAAGGCAGTTCATTTCATCAGATGGATATAATTTATTTTTGGCTACTATTGACTAATATGGCACTCCTCGTGCAAAACTTATAATCTTTCCCTGTGTTCTGTCTTTCAAGTGAACTAGAGAACTTTCTTGGTGTTGAAAGGAATGACTAGTTTTCCTATATTTTAAAAAATAATGAAAATGTTTAAAAAATAATGAAAATGTTTAACTGTGTGCATCCTTTTAACCAATATTAAAGTTCCTTTGAAGTAATGTGGAAGCATTCCAAGAAAGCAATGCTATTCCCAAAACACATCATAGGAAGAATTGAAAATAAATTCTTAATATTTTCTATCATATTTATTATATCCAATAAGATATTCTTGCTGGGTTATTTGACTTTTTGTCTCATAATGTCATTAATAGCTAAAATTTCCAGAAAATACATATATAAATAAATAAAATTTTGAATGACAACCAAATGGCCAGTTAAGATATGATGACTACAGCTACCACATCTAGATTGCAAAGCTCTGAAAAGATCACTTGATGAAATTCAAAAATCTAGGTCCTTGTGGACCTAGATGGACATCTTTTCAACCCAGACCTGTTAGCCCAACAATAGCTCTACCAAATCATAATCTTTTCATTGTTTAATAGAACATTCTCATTTAAATGCATATTAACTGGCAATAAAGTGATTCAATCTGTTCTATAAACTGAATATTTGGTATTGTAGTAACATCAAAGGAGCACCAACAGCCCAAAATCTAAATTATTTGAGGCTTGGAAATGCCATTTGCTAATGTATGTGTTAATTATTGATTTCTTAATAACTCTCCTTCCAGGCAGAGAGAAACAATTCTGTGATAGATAGTTTGATACTATATTTTCACATAGACTATTGCTATGTTCTGAAGAAGCTTCTTGGATGAAAAGCAAAATGTCTTCAAGGAAAAACAAAGCCCAGTTGCTTTTTGAAAAAACACCTTTGGGATCATTTTTTAGGCATTTCCATTTGATTTATTTGACAACCTATAGGAGTGATTTGCCATTGCCTTCTTCTGGGCTATCTTTTCAACTTCCCATAATTCCTTACATAGTGGTACTTTAACATTCATTGTTAATTGTTACAGGAGGTTCAATGAGTAGTAAAAAAGATGAGTACCAAACAAGTCACATGACTTAACACATGGCCCTTTGTTTCAGCCAGGAAGGACTTCCCTTTGTCTCTATTCCTATGTCAGTGACTTACCCAGTATGTCTGATTTCCTGTCCACCCTCTGATGCCACCCCCCATTTCCTTTTGCAGCAATATTCCCAGCATGGCCAACTTCCTGTCCATTCTCCATGGCTATCCTCCTCTTCCTATCATAACATGTTGAGTACCAAACAAACAACAAGTACCAGGAGAACATTTTCACATCAAAATGCATTGAGTATTAAATCTGATGAATTTTACAGCACTGGAGTACCAAAGTACCACTGTACTACTTTTGGAATTTCCTACTAGTTTCCTTTGGTAGTATTAGTCAGGTTGGGCCTGTTTCACTTTCCCAAATCAACTGGCTGCTACCATTTAGCTGAACTAATGAGAGTCCTAACAAACAAATCCATGCTGGATAAAAATCTAAACAAAAAAGTAAATAAATATTTAAAAGATGCCAATATTGAGTTCTAGTGTTTTAATGCTTTCCCCTTTAGGCTTTTATTTTAATTTGTTGTACTATACACTGCTTTGATTGTTTTAGTAAAGCAATATAAAATATCAATAATGCATAAAGAATAAAACATTATTATATTTTTTTTTACAAATCTGTTGCATGACAATGCTTGGAATGTGCCTTTACTGCATTTTAAAGCAGTACTGCAGAGGGAAAATATACAAAAAGAACATAATAATGATCAAGGAAAGAGTATTTGAAGCTTTTTAGCTTATAGAAAAAGTCCCTTTTTACAGTGAAAACTGTTCTGATAAAATATAATAATATAATCATTTCACTATTATTGTGAATGACATTAAATGAAAATAGACAAGTTAGAATAAGAACACGATTAGTCATAAAGTTTATATATTATCTCCAGTATCTGAGCTGAAGGCATGTCAAGATGAACTCCTGGGTAAGAAAAATAAAAAAATGTTATACTTCCATATCTTCTCATTCATAACTTGTTGGCCACTGTAAGATCAGAATGTTCATTGACACTAACATGGTACTGCTTATTATAAAGACATAAAGTACTCAGTTTGTATCATTTTTGGAAAAAAAAGACATAGCAAATTTTTAAACTGTTACAATACGTTGAAATGGTGTTAGAAGATCCAGAAGAGTTACAGGTGTTAATTTCACACTGGTGAAAAGTATTCCAGAACATCCAGATGAATCATCCAATAATTAAAAAAAAAACCACAATCTTTATATTTCTGAATAACCATTACGTAAATCATAATTTACCCCAATTATGTAATAAAATACCCTCTTGATTATCTCCCATCAACTTGTTATTGAATCTTAGTAACCACATACATACACTTTCTCCAGGATGAATGTGCTATCACATTGAAAGTTTTTTTTTTACAGTTTTTAAGGGACACTAGTAACATGGGGCTCAATATCAAATTAGGCATCAGCTTAAACTATGTAGCCTTTAGAAGAGAAAAAAGCATTTCTTTTATTGCAAATAAAGTGCAATTTGTTTGTTTTTTGTTTGTTTGTCTATCAAATTTATTTAGCTCACCATTCAAGCAACTGTAAGCAGCTGAACTTAATAGTGGGAAGATATATATTCCAGCAATAGATTCTGTGGAAGAAACAGCAAGAGCGGTATTCTTTTCATGTACACATGCATACATGTGCACATAGACACAAATTGTGTAAAACCCTGCACCTAATCTACATTTAATGGGCATTGAAATGCTTTATATTACTTTACGGTGTGGCATTTCTTCAACAATCATCATATTAGCTGCTAAAATAAAACGGAGAGTACACAGTATCTATAATGGCAATGTAAAAGTATTTCTCATTTTAGAATCTTATACACTGACAAATCCAAACATCACATGTCCCCTTTCTATAAATATTGATGCATAACCAGGCCAACTTTAAAATATTATCTTTGCATGTATCGTTTGCTGAAGTCTTATGAAGAAGCTTTATCTGCTTTCCTTATGTTTTCACAACAGAATCAGCATCTTCTCCTTCATTGTCTAACAAGGAGTGTTTGGCTAATAAAAATAACCAGTCAAGATAGTCACTGAACTCCATGCAATGAAGAAGTAATTATTTTTTCAGTAAGTGTCATATTTGAACTAAAAATCATCATAAAGATAAAACAAAGAGTCTTGTCTTAAAGGAGCAATCTGAAGCTCACTCAGCTATTGCCACTTAAAGAAAACATTTGATACGAATCGAAAGATTTAAGAAGCATTCTGTGTCTCCTCTTATATCCATTTTGTAACCTAGCAGATTAACAACCAGTTTGTCATTAATTATTCCAAAACCTAACTTTTCCTGGTACTGATTACTTTCTCCGCCCATATATATCCATCATATATGTTGGATAGTAGATAACTTTATACTGTGTAAATAATATGTAGTGCAAAAAATCTTTTAAAAAAGACTTAAAGAAAGTATTCTTGAGGCTGAAGTGAAACATGAAAGAAAAATAAAGTTAAGTGTATCTGAGTTATTTAGGCCTACCTAGAGCTAAGTGCCTGTAGAGTGCTTTTCTTCACTATGGAGATACAGAGAGAGATATAGAAGTACAGAGACTCCCCATAGCTATTTCTATAACTATTGGCCCTGGTACTCAGTATACACATAATCAGAAAACCAGTATATGCAATCCTGAAGTCTAACATTATTAATCCATACTAGTATGGCAGTTACATTGCTGCAAAGTTTTTTCACTATTCTAAGAATAAAGAAATCTTATTGATACACCTATCACATAGCTCTTCAAACAGTTCATGACAGGAAGATAAGGCAAAATCAGCTGGATCATATCTTCTGCCAAAAATCCCCTATTCCAATTATTGCCTTCCCAATATGGAATACTTGGCATCAACCAAAGGCTAAGTATTTTTAAATTTTTACAGGCTAAAAATAACTTTCATCTCTCATCTTAAAAATTGCAATCTTCACAGAACTGGTGTATGAAAATTGTCTTTGGGGCTTTTAAAGAAATTTGGCAAGTATATTTATCTGACAAAGGCAATGTACTAGGAAGGCCAAGACATCTACCATCAGGGTATTTTTGGTTCCCTAAGAAGCATTTATGACGCTGCTTGATTTTATCGCTAAAGTCAGTGATTGCTAGCTGTGGATTATGCAATTTATTACAAAGGCACCTGATTGGGAATGGGAATTGTAAAAATAAAAATAATAAATGCCAGGTGCTTGTCACTCATTTCAGTGTCTTTGTATTCTTTGAGCAAAACACCAGAAAATCAGATGTATTGCTTCCAGAGTAAAACATTGTTTCTACTTTTATCTGTGTATTTTCACAAGTTATGTTATAATTTTTAAATGAAAGTTAAAATTCAGGTCAGAAATGGCTCACCCACCTAGGTTTACTTCATATTTTGTTCCATAACGTTAAAGAAAGAACAACCAAGGGATTAAGCTAAAGAAAAGAAGTAAACATAGAAAACAATTTAATTACTGTTTAGTATCTCACAGAAAGGGTTTATTTATATAACTGGATCTTGTTATATTCCAGTTAGAATAAATATCCCCAAGTCTCCTAAAATTGAGCTGGAATCAAATCAGTTCATTTCCTGAGCAATCCAAGAAGAAATGAAGGTTGTCCTTCCTTGCAGTCCGACTCGTTATCTCTGCTGCCTAGCTAAAAGGAAGAACTATTATCATTACTCCTGCTTCTTAGACAGCAAATGAGAGTTTGGGGGTATTCTATGTTAAAATGGGAAAGGCCTTAGAACAGGGGTGGGGAACTATTATCCTTATATGACTTGTGGACTTCAAGTCCCAGAATTCCTCAGCCAGCATGGTAGTTGAAGTCCACAAGTTATAAAGGGCCCAAGTTCCCCTAACTCTACCTTAGAAGAAAGAGCAAGCAGCTGATGACAAAATTATGTTCCAAATTGGGGTTGGACATAAACTGTGAAAGGATTGGAGAAGGTGATGCTTAAAATTTTGCATTTTCTTAAACATGGGTGTTCTGTTTCAAGCACACAGACTGCTTATCACAGATAAACTCCACAGAAAAGGTATAATTATAGATTACTTTATTCTTCAGGTATTCTCAATCAACAATTTACAGTTACTGAAGGGATTCTTCTGAGGTATATAAAGTCTGTTCCTTTCTGTGTAGGTGAAAAGAGGTACTTTTCATGCGGTATTGGGAGAGTAAAATGGCTCCAGCCGATGGAAGAAAAGGCTCCCGGCAAGACTAAAATTTTAAAAGCTCCACTGGCCAATTAAAAACACCAATGAGACCACATGGCATAAAACTACATTTCCCAGAAGTCAATCCCTTAAGGGGATAGTTCTTAATTGCTAAACTATTTACCCACAACCAACACAATTGGTTAAGTTCATTTCCAGTGTAGACACACATTAATTGCCACACAATTAATCTTTGTAAGAGTGACACCAAAATCATGGAATATGTAACCTTTTGCAGTATGGCATTATTCAGATTCTAGAGGACACATTTCTCTGAATTCCCAACCATATGTATTCTGGAAATTATGGAAATTGAAGTCCCAATATGTCTGAAGGGACCCCATATTATGTATGTAATGTATTTCAACAACATATTGTTTCATTGCATTTTCCTTATGAAAATATGAAAGATAGCAAAGCAACTAATGTTCCTTTACCTTTGGTTTGAAAATTGATTCAGAATGAAAGAAAATCTAATATTGTTAAAAGCTCTGATTGTTCCCTCTTCACTCTTCCATCTCCTGTTCATCTTATAAATATGGAAACAGATCAAAGGTTGATGTGAATGAAAAGGGATTTTTTTTCTAGCTACATATGTCAACTGTGCCATAGCTAATTCCTTTAAAACATTGTGTCAGCCAAGTGCAAGTACAGATATATATCACCTGATGTCTGACCTGGAAAGTCCAAATCAATTTTCCATCTTTTAATAGTATTCAAAATTACCTCAACTAAGGAAGCACATCACTTCAATTTATGAAACAGATAGCCCTTAGCCTTTCATTCCACTTGAAAGATTTCTCTTCCATTAACATTTCTGTGACCTCTCTGATAAATTGTGTCTCCAACCCAATCACAGAATAGGATCAAATAATATCCATTGCATTCATTTGAGCTCAGTTGAAAAGTATCGGGTTTTTTGTATTTCAGAATCTTTTAACTTGATATCATATGAAACAGGAATATGAGTACACCATTTTTGAAAAAAAAATTGCTCGGTCTTATTTCTACATGAAGTTTTTTTTTAAAAATCCACATGGATTGTAGCATTTAAATGTAAGTTGAAATATGTCTTTTTATATATGTTTAAAAGGAAGTTTTAAAATATATTTCTATGATTCAAGGCCAGGACTGCTATAACTAGAGGATTATTAAATTGTCCATTAGTCAGAGACATACAAAATCTAGCCACGGGGATTGCAAGCCAGTTACTTCTGTGCCAGTCCCAAGCCCGGATAAATAGAGTGGGTTGCTTCAAGAAGGGCATCTGGCATAAAAACTTGCCAAATTTCAACATGCAACTCATCAATGTGAATTCCATACAAGATCGGTTGAGGCCCAGGTTGTTAGGTGGAAACGGATGATGCACTTACGGGAACAGTCGAAAGAAGAAGAAGTCAGAGACATATGGGTTAGATCAGTTCATTGTAGAATTCACATAAATAACTTGCTTTTAAAAATTCTTAGTTAGAAATTATGTTTGGAACATATTTCTCCTTAAACTTAGTATACAACGGCATGTACACAACAACTTTTCATTGAAATCATGTTTTTAAATGAGCAATCAATATAGCCACAGTAACTTAGATTGATATTCTTTACTCTGGGAAAGTGGAATAAAAAATTATTATTATCTTCATTCAGACTGTTGGGGTTTCAAAATCTGACTTCACTAAATAAGGGGGGTCTTTTCCTTCACCAAACCACATCCTCAAAGTTCTTGATTACCACAGTCATTGCTCATTGGGTTTATGGAAGTTCTTGTTAATTAAAGCCCCTGGAAATAATAACATCAAGTCTTCTGTAAATTTTTGAAGCAGATTTTATAAAAAAGAATATGCTATAAACTATTTTCTTCTCTCTGCCTTCTATGTCAATATATATTTTCTAATTAAGTTCCCATTGAAACCAGTGGCACAGCAAATAAAAATCTGAGCTAAATCTGAACTAACTCTTGGCATTGTATTTTAATTAATTGTATATGCTTGGTAGAATAAAAAAATTAATTCATTTCATGACTTCAGATATTGAAACATACTTAAGATGAGGTCTCTTCCTTCACATGTGAGAAATTAAGGAAAAGTTTCCTATTAGTACTTTGAAAAAGTTTCAAGCACTTCCTAAATTATAGAGGTTAGATATACAACTATATTTTTTTTCACATATCAGAATCAGAAATAGCATTACATTCCTAGTTAACAATAGGTTATATCAAATTTGGGAAAATCATTATTACTGCAAAAGAGGATGAGTTTTAGGAGCTTTTCAGCCTTTCAAAACTTTGCACATACTAAATTTTAGTCTTTTCAAGGCTAATCTACTCTAATCTAAATAAATTGGAAATACTTCAAAACACATTTCTTTAAAGTTATTAGCTCTATAGTCTGGACTGCCATGGGTAAATTAAGGATAAAATCAGTGTTTCCTTTTATTCTTGCCACAGATAGGTTATATTTTCAGTTGAGATTACATAATATGGTGGATAATTGCCTTTACACTCTGTAAACAGAAAAGGATTGTTGTCTCAAGGCAATTATTCTTATCCTTCTGACCTCCATTATATATACTGTATATTTATGTACACACAGATCTTGATGAGAACCAAAACACAGCCTTCCAATTAGTCTTCATTTTCTTCACTCATGACGGCCCTATGAACCAGTGAGTTGTATAGGTCAATGGATTGAGTCAATGTAAGCTGCCTGTTTACCAAGGTACTGCATGTGAGTGTAGATGAGAAAGTAGAACAATGTTCTGAAGGTAAACCCATCTGTTCAGGCAATGCCACCTAAATATAGATATTCACTCTCATTATTTTATCTGGTACAAACTGTTCCATTTAAAATCAAATGAATTTTGAATACGCTTCAAAGTTCTCATTATTATTCTTGTGTGAATAGGCAATAGTGATGCTTTTAAGAGGTTATATTTGACTGACCCTTAATGTCAAATTTCCATTATGTCTGATTACAGAAACTAAATTATAGATGCATACCAAATAATAGATCCTGGCACAAAAGTGAACCCTGTTTTAATTCCTCTGCTACTTTTATAAGATTTGTACATTTTATTAGCCCTAATAGAAATCAAATTCTGATTAGAAAATATAGAATGTTACTTCCTAGATTCTAATGACTACCAAATCATTTGTTAGGCTCACCACATGGACCAGGCTAGGAACTCAAGTCCACAGGAAGGCTAAAACTACTTCTACTAAAGCCAGTTTTGTGTAGGGATTAAGACATCAGCCTAGAAATTGGGAGATAGAGTTTTAGTCGTGCCTTAGGCTCAAAGCCAGTTGGATGAGTTTGGACATATTGCTCTACTTTAGCCCTAGGAAGCAGGCAACAACAAATCACTTCTGAAAAACCTTGCCAAAAATACTGCAGGGATTAATCCAACCAGTTGCTAGGAATCAATGCAAAAGGCACACAAAGGATCAAAAAACCCACACAACCCAGAATCTAGCAAATCTCACTATGCTTTATCTTCCTTTCTTCTTAAAGCCCAATGAACCAGGAAGGAATTTGCTTGAGTAAGTTCCAAATATTATCAAGCTTTCAATGACTTATTTTTGTTTATTTCTTTCAAGAGCATCTCCCTTACCATCTACACCAGCACTTTTCAAACTTGGTAACTTTAAGACATGTGGACTTCAACTCTCAACATTCCCCAGTCAGCTCTAATCTGTTAAAGGATGTTATCCAATGAAAATAATCTGAATATAGATGGGCATTAAAGCTATATGCTAATTTAGTAAAGAATTGAGAAGACTATTCTCTCTCTCTTTATTTATTTCTCTTATATTCACACACGCAAACACACACACGTTTTAAATTAATGTTGGGTAAGGAAATGAAATAGAACCTTTTTTCCTGCCTTGTGGGTAAAATAAAAAAAAGATTACCTTAGAAATTCAGGATATTTGGATGTAACTGTACAAATACATTTGTGCACAAATCTACCACCAACTGAGAAGGTTAGGAGTAGGAACCAAATAAGTCCTTTCACGGGGTAAAAATAGGTCTCCTTATACTTCCCATCAGCCTAATGAGGAAAAAAAATGAATTGTAGCAAATTAATATAAAACAGGAATAATTCAAGTGATCATTCTTTTTCTCCTTATCTACTTTTCTTATAAAGTACATTATAAGAAAATCCGGAGATTCTGGAGATGTGCCCAAAAGTATACTATTGACTGGAGGCTACTCGCTCCCCTAGGAATTGTGTATTGTAAATTTCATAGGAACATGAAACAGAGGGACTGTTTTGATATATTAACAATAATCAGCAAATACTTTGTTGTTGTGGTTCTTGTTGTTGTACAAGTGATAACCATATGAAATCTTCTATTTCAAAATTTCCTTTTTTTGGAAAAGCTCTCCACGTGGTGTTCAAAAAATAACCTACACCCAAACACTAGCAAGACAAAGGAGATGATGCTCGATTTACGGAAGCAAAGAGAAGAACCTGCCCTACTGTATATCAAGGGGGGAAGGCATGTGGAGAGAGTTTCCTCTTTTAAATTCTTGGGAGTGCTCATTAGTCAAGACCTCACCTGGAAAAACAACATGTCCCTGGTGGTTAGTAAGGCTCCACAGAGACTTCATTTCCTTCACTCCTGCAGAAAAATCAGGTGGAACACCGGTGATATCTTCTTTCTATTGGTCCAAGATAGAAAGTGTCCTCACATATTGCGTTACAATATGGTACACTGGTTTAACAGCTGTGGACAGGAAGGCATTACAGAGAGTGATCAATTCAGCACAAGAAACCATTGGTTGCTCTCTAACACCACTGGATGACATTGCCAGTCTTTCTGTTGTAGCCAAAAACCCGGTCCAAATCGAGCAAGAAATGCAGCAGACGCGAGGTCAGTTTGGATGACCGTGAAGGGTACCGTTTATTTCAAGCCACGAGTAAAACTCAGGATGAGCTGTTGCTCCAGTCGTAACTGGAGGAAAAAAGGTGAGCCGCAGTTTTTATATTTTGCCGCGGTTTCACTTGTCGCGCTTCCCATTGGCTGGACGAACCAGCCAATTGGAATCGCTCTGTTGGCAGCCAATCAGCTGCCGGTTCAAGAGTCCGCATTGTCGGACCAGAGTGGAAACTCCGTCCGCGCCTGCACAGAACATTACATTTCTACTCCAGCAGAGTAAGGAAGATTCTTAGGAATAACTCTCACCCTGGACAGTGTCTCTTCGCACTTTTACCATCGGGCAGAAGACATTGAGCGTAGCCAGCCAGAAAAATAGATTTTAAAACACCCATGGGCTGTCAGACTCCTAAACACAACCACAATAAATCCACGTACATACAGAAACATATGATTAGGTTTTTTTCCTTTTTTCCAATCACTTGTATAGGAATTATTCTCTATACTATTTATATTGTTTTGTCTTTGTTTGTTATAGATTGCACCAGAGAGGCTAAACCAATTTTGTTGTATACATGATGTACAATGACAATAAAGGCTATGCTACTATACTATTTAAGAAGTGAAATATGTCTCTCTTCTAAATAAGACAGCCATCTCTAGATCAATATAACATGCCCTTTGACATGGTAATGTGGAAATGTAGTTGTAATATAGGTGCATTAGAAGTCATTTGATTAGCTGGTTGATTGATCATGTTTCGTCAAGTTGATGTTGACTCTTAGTTACCACATATCAGGACCTACCCCAGTTTGACTCCTCAGGTCTTCCATTGGTATTAGAATTCATAGTACATATGAATACACACTACTATACATTAGCACTACTATTAATACATCAATTTTCCAAAAACAAATTGCTAAATGTGTGTTTACAAAGAGCTGCAAAACTCTTCACAAGTATTTTGGAATCCTATCAGAAAATTCATGGACAATATAGATGGCCTTTGTGGAAGTCAAACATCTAATCTAGCCATGGGGACAGATCCCAGTGACACAGGAGTGGAGGTACTAAGATAAGCTGGCTGATGCTAAATTCTGACCATGTCAGTAATCACATAAACAATGAGACAGGCTGAACTATATCCACAATGAAAATTATGTCTGGGGGAAAAAGGACACACTACTAGAACAACTAAGGATTACTTTAAACTCTTTCAGCTGTGAGCTTGAGATGAGACAAAGCTTCATTTGCTTCTTTCTGTTCATATTCATGTCACATATAGAGAAGATGATAAAGGGCCTTATATTTCTTCTTTGGGAATTGGGGAAAGCTTTGGTATTTGTATATATAAATATTTTTCCCACACTACTTTTATGAGCCTAGCTCTCTCTTTGAATAAATATTTGCTCAGATTCTGACTATGTGCTGAAGATAATATAATATTCATCTAAATCATACTTGAATTAACAGTGGATTTGCTTTCTTTCTTTTCATTCACTTTTCAGGAGATCTGTTAATGAAAGAAGCATCACTTCAGTTCCAACCATTTGTGTCACATATACTGTAAACTAATTAAATAAAATAATATGTTGGATCCTGCTTACAGATTGAAGATTGAATTACAATACCTATCATTCCTATTGACAGTACTGACAGTACTGGGATCTATAGAATTATAATCAACATATTGGGAGAGGTGGGGAAAGTCAAGATAAAGGCAGACAGGATTTTTCAGAGTAGATATTATAATTCTTAAGATGTTTTTACGGATGCAAAAGCTAAATTGGTGAATTAGAATAAAACAAAATGAGATATGATCATGTAACTTTTTTCTATCTCCAGTTTCTAAGTTACTGTTCTTCCATCCCGCATTTTGGATTTGCTTATTCACTAGATCAACATAGCATGACAAAATCTGGATCTGAAGCCACATAGCAGAGTAAACTTAAACAGGTTAGGAAATGAAGCTTCAAATGTTGTAGAAATATAATTCAGTAAACTAAATAGAATAATGCCTGAAGACATACTTGGAAACCACTTATTTTCTCTCATGTATGTTGTCTCATTACAATAATTAAATTATTAATTTATTTCTATATTATAACTGAAACATGATATCTATATATTTTGTACCTTCTGTTTAATATTTTATTACTTCTTTCTCTCACTTAAATAGAAATGTTCTGTAATGTTTAGCAGTTCTGTAATATGCCAGATGTTACATACCACATCTTAGTGGCTTGCACATCATCACTTCATTTCATAGCAATTAATTTTTTAGCTCCTGTCAGAAAACTCCAAATTGCTTTATATGGTACATTCTATAAATACTTATTAACGTCATAAAGTGATCTTAATGGAGTTATGAGCAAGCATAATTTAATAATATATTCAGCCTTATTCCAATTTTATTTTTAAGTATAACAACACATAAGCCAGAAAGATTTCGGTGCGTAGACCCAACATTGTCCCATTGTTGAAACACTCATATCTGTTGCCCTAAGCATAGAAAATGCAATAAATAGTGTTGGAAGGGGTTTGATCATCTGGTCACTTTTCTCATTCACTATTGAAAGAACATTCAGCTTTAATGGACACAGTAAACGTAGGTGGAAAAATTGAGGATGTGTGAATATGTCTCAGTGATTTTTAAACTTGGCAACTTTAAGATGTGTGGACTTCAGCTCCTAAAATTCCCCAGCGAGTATCCAATTTTTTTGAACCACCAATTTCTGTGAAAACTCAAGCTTCCAATTTGGATTGGGGTGGACTTTAATATTTCAGTTATTCACCCACTCTTCAATGGGTTATGTTGTATATTTTTAATATTGTAAGCTGCCTGGAGGCACTATGTGTGAGTTGGGTAGTGATATAAATTTGTTTAATTAATAAATCATTGAAAAGGATCTGTAAACTGGATTCCTAACGTGGTATTTATGATACATCCATGTTAATGTCCAGTGAATTTCTGGTGTCACCTGATTTTTATTCACCAGTATTACACCAGTTTCTATCATGCCACAAAATATAACTTAATTCTAAACATAATCTATATTTCTAATAATGTCTCTGAATCACAAGCCACAGATACATTTGTGGGGAGTTGGACAATGATGAATGTCTATAGTCCGGGGGTCTCTTGGGAATTGTGCCCATTGGCTTGATAAAGACAAAAATGGGCAAGGTAGTAGAGAATTAAGTACACCTAGATAAACATTCCAGGAAGCTGAGGGAATAGTGGAGAACAAATTCTCTACTTTGGCTGTTGATTTT
The DNA here is from genome assembly GCA_017656035.1 of Myanophis thanlyinensis. Classification (NCBI taxonomy): domain Eukaryota; kingdom Metazoa; phylum Chordata; class Lepidosauria; order Squamata; family Homalopsidae; genus Myanophis; species Myanophis thanlyinensis. Next base: position 25,717 of record JAEANM010001459.1, read on the forward strand.
TGAGTGTAAATGGCAACCATCCTTCTGAACTCTTTTTGTGAGAATTCTTGTTAATATTGTATGTATGCATGTATATATGTGTATATATTGGTCAATTCAAAGCAGAAAGCACACCTTAACATCCTGCTTCCTATTTTAACCACAACAATAACCCACCTATGTAATATATTTGGCTAAGACTAAGTGACTGGCCCAACCAAGCCACCTTTCATGCTTCAAGTGAAACTAGAGATGCTTCCCAGTTTCTAGCTTGGTGCCATAACCATTAGATCTAACTGGCTCACATACATAAGAAAGATATTTGGGATGATATTCTATATTTCTGAGAATCTATCAAATTTATTAGTGATCTGCATTCCTTTATATCTTCATTCTTTCTTTCTGTAGATATAAACTTCAACCAGTTTCAAAATGGCTTTCATTCTTTCATTCTTTGCTTCAAGAGCCAAACAATCCAAAACATCCACTTAGTGGGATTACACCTGATTTATGTGGAAACTGTGTGCATATTACTGTTCCAAGGGTTTTCCATATGAATATTAAGGTACAGCACTTGCAAAAAACAATGTAGAAACAACTGCCAATTATTAGCAAAACCAGCCAGCAATATCTTATAAAAATATTAATAAAAATGTAAGAGGTGCAGAACTTTTTCACTGAGTGCACCAAATTGATACATAGAATGTCAGAACCAATCTTTGAGTGTTTAAAGAATATGGAGAAATGGGTTCTATAGTAAAGACTGGCTTTAAAAAAATATTTTGCCAGGATATTATAGGCTCCCTGGATGCTTTTAATGCAACACACTCTCTCAATAGAACTAACTTTTTTCTAGATGTCAAACAAGGGTGTTGGCATGTATATTCAACACATAAAAAACCAGACAAAGTTTTGATTATACCAATGCAATCATTTTCTTTACTTTTTTTGACCACGGTCTATGAACATCCTTGTTCCAAACCATGAGCTCTTTCTCTAGGAGCTTCTCCATTTTTTCCCTCCAAAGACAATGTAGCTGCACATAGACAAAACTATAGAACATTATTCTGTTCACTCCACAGGAAAAAAAATTAGGACTTCCAAGTGTTCGTGTAGTTTTTCCTACAATTTTCTTTGGTTGAAACAACTAACCTTTGAGAGCATTCTTGGGGTAGAATCCAGGGGAAGGCAAAAAACTAAATTCATTTTCATTTATTTTTATTAAAAGTAAATGTGAGTTAATATAGCCAAAATCATTGTTACTCCCCATGTTTCATTAAAAATAATTTGAAGACATTCAGCTTTGATGAATTTGTGGAATCTTAGGACCACAGCTTGTGCACCTCTGAAGGTAGTCCAGGTGGAATGCAGAAAATCAAAGGGATGAATCTGTTTTAAAGTTTTCTTTGTCCTCAGGTCATTTAACTAAAGCAGTATTTTTAAATTTTATGCTCAATATGACAGTGGTTCTCTGTCCTGAATAAATGGCTTTTCAAGGTGAAGGGCAAACTATCTGTTTCCTATTTCCTGGCATGAAGCCACAGAACAAAATCTGTGATATGACTTAAAAAAAACAGCCTTGTATATTACATTGGAGCAGCACTCAGAAGATTTCTTGGTGACACTTCCTATCTTTCTAAAAACTTAGTGCTTGTCATGTTTTAATAGGAGAGATGGATTTTGGGGGATTTATTATCAATCATTTCATATTGGTGGGCCACAGCACATCTTATTACGATAATTTTAGAAGAGATGTCAGGGAGTTGTGTTTTTGTTGAAGGGAGAGTCAAATTCTAATAGACCATTATAAATTTTCTGTTGTAACACTAGAGGCTTTCAGACCCTCAATTCCATGAAGCTAGAAGAGACATTGGAGGTCTTCTAGTCCATCCCCCAGCTCATGCAGGAGATCCAATACCATTTCAGACAAGTGGCTGTCCAGACTCTTCTTAAAAACATCCAGGGATGATCATTGTCATTATCATTTTTATATTTATATTATTATATTATCAGTGATGATTATCAGATTTCCAATCAAATATGAATAGAAATTATGAGATTCTATATGAGATTTGCTTACCTCTGAACAATATCAGTCTGTCTATTATCTAGATGGA
>JAEANM010001460.1:0-14569 GCA_017656035.1 Myanophis thanlyinensis
AAACCCGCCCGGACGCCCCGGACAGGACGTAAAAAGAGGACATGTCTGGGCAAAAGAGGACGGTTGGTCACCCTAGTGTAGGATAAACTAGATTACCGCATTGGAGAAACTAGATGTGATTTTGTTCATATGTTCCAAAATACATGATATATATTTACTCCAAAATGAGGGAGAGGAAGTCTGAAAAAACAAGGATTTTGGACTTCTTTTCAACCTCTTAATATTAGCTTTGCTCTGGTCATGTGAACAGGAGAAAGAAAGGAGGGTTTACAATGAAGGAGGCCACAACATTTTAAACATTTGCCCAAAAGTACCTAATACAGGGATGCATTGAGAGGATTTTTTTTTATTCCCCCCCTCCCCTGCCACAATTTTTAAATTTTATATTCCTTTTGGTACCTTTTGCTCTAAACCAAATTTGATACCAATCCTCTTTTGTAGAGTTTGCTTCATTCAAAGTTCCAAGCCTTTTTTTTTTTTTGTAATATTTTTCCAGGATTCTACTGAGCTGGAAAGAACAAAAACAGAAAATTAGGGTGGCCTTAATTAAGCTTTGCAAGTCAATACAAGTAGTCCTTGACTTACGACCACAATTGAGCCCAAAATTTATGTCGTTAAGTGAAACATTAGTTAAGTTAATTTTGTCATATTTTACGTGTTTTCCTACTACAGTTGTTAAGTGAATCACTTCAATAGTTAAGTTAGTAACATGGTTGTAAAATGAATCTGACTTTCCCATTGACTTTGCTTGTAAAAAGGCCACAAAAGGGGATTACAGAACCCCAGTCAGTTGCCAAGAGTCTGAATTTTGATCACATGATCATGGGGATGATGCAATGGTCATGTGAAAAACAGTCTTAAGTCACTTTTTTTAGTGCCATGGTAACTTTGAGTGGTCACTAAATGAACTTGTTTTAAATTGAGGACTATCTGTAACAACTGTGTGTCCCCACTGTCTGAATACTTTTGTCTTTCTTCCGGGGTACAATAGTCAATATCAATTTCATGTGCCAGGTCTCCTTAACCAGGCCTTTGGGTGTCTCTGTTCTACCCAAACAGAATTTTGTGGTGAGGATTTTGCTGATTTGAAAGAAAATACTGAAGGAGAAAACTTAAGAAGTAAGTATTTTTCACTGAAAAAAAATAGGGGAGAATCTGATATATATCATAAGAACTGCTGGATATGTTGATCCTGTTCCCTCACTAATCCCAAATGTGGCAGTCAACCTGCATTGTTTTGTTCAGATTTCAAGGATGGTCTCTGTAGAAAAACAGATGATACAGGGAAAAATATGTGAATCTTTTTCTAGTTTGGTCCCAGGAGCAAAGAGAAAAATGAATAAAAATATACTTTGCTTGCAGCATCCATTTCACAGAGGATTCTGCCAAAGCTTGCTCAGCTGTTGATGGAAAATCAATGAATCAATCCTGAATATTTAGTAGATGGCAATGTGAATCTGCTGAAGTGTAAGAGTGTTTATTTTTGTAACGCTCTGACATTCTTTCTTGTTTTACAGTCAATTATGTTTGCTGAAAGTTTTCTGCAACACCTTTTCATTAATTATCATTGGCCAATTAAAAATATGATAATTATTCCTGAAAACAGAAAGGTAACAAAAATAAACAGGGTAATAATATTATTCCACAGATGAAACAAAAATCTTATTATTTAAATGTAACCCTCCTCAATTTTCTTCCTGCTGTATGAAAGACATAAAATATTTGTATATGTGTGTATGTCTCTCAATGTGTGCATAAAATCCTTTCTATATTTAGCTATGGTTGTTTTTAGCTATAGTTGTTAAATCTACACACCTAGATTCATTCACTTGCAATTTTTAAAATGTAAGCAACCAATCAAGAAATAACACAGTCAACCAGCCCAGCATACCAACCTCCCCCACCAGTACTTATAGAGAGATGACAACTCCGAACATGTTTTGCTCGCACTAGCATGAAGCCAAAAACACCAGCCTGAAGATGGCAAGTGGGACCTTGCCGAAACATCGCCAAGGTACTATCAATCTTACACGGGAAAAGACCCGAACACACCTAGACCTACGTATATGTCTATGTATATGTATATGTATATGTATATTTCCCCCATCTGGAGAATATCTACTGTTGCACCTCTCTAACCTGGTAAGTTGGAAAGATGTAAATTCCTAACTATTTAATAGTTTTTAGAACAATGTTAAATCCCAAGTAATATTTTTTTTCCTGTGCCAAATTCCATGGCAACATTTTATTTTTCTTTATTAATCCAATAATCTGACTCATGACCGCATTGTTATGTACATTCCATTGAGAATGCTAACTAGCACAACTATAATTGCAACAGTTATCATATAATTTCAATTTATGTTCTTGAGTTGCTGATTTAACTTCTGAATCTTTAGTTTCCTTATTTTCATTGCTAATGGTTATAATGCCAATAAAAATATCGAAAGAGAAATGACTTTGTTTTGTCCCCTTAATATAGTGCATTGTTGCAATAAAAACCACTTACTATTATTTTTATTAATTTATTTTTATCTTTATTATGGCTTATCTTACCTATTATCTTGGCTTTTTATTTTTATAATCATTTGCACTCAAGTAAAAAAAATAAATCCACGGTTCATTTTTTTTTCCAAATCTGAAGCATGAAAGACCATTTCAGATTGTCAAATGTTTTTTCTGCATCAAGGGAAATCATGGTTTTTGGGGGGTGTTTTCTAATTTATTTATCCTGTCAATAACATACAGAATATGTCTGATATTTTCTCTCACTGTCTAATCAGGCTCTATCATTTCAGTTAAAAAACATGTATTTTCCTTCAGAGCATTGCATTAAAAAGCTTATAATCTACATTCAGGTCTGTATCACTCTAGGAGAATAAAATATTTTCCTTTCTTATACATCAAAGAGATAAAGATTTATTTCTGTGATGAAGGAAGTTCTTCATGTCTTGAAATTCATTTGTGCTTTCAGTTAAAAGTAATGAATATATAAAAATACAGGCTATTGTTGGTATAGTGGTTAAGGCACCAGGCTGGAAACTAGGAGACTCAGAGTTCTAATTTTGTCTTGGATACGAAGCCAGCTAGATTACTTTGAGCCAGAAGAAGGCAATGGCAAACCATTTCTTAAAAGCCTTGCCAAGAAAAGACTCCAAGAATCAGACTGAATTGATTGATGATTGAACAGTTCAAATGATTGAACCGAAGGGAAAAAATCCCACATATTTGCACATTTCAGAAATGCTGTCAAATCCTGGAGTGTTACTCAGTTTCAGTTTTTTAATTGCATCTCCTCTCTTTAGGTAAGAAATTCCACTTGTTGATCTATAAAATTATATTTTATTCAAATATTCTTCAAAGTTTTCCAGATCAATTGTCTATGTACTATATAAACTGGAATAATAATTCATCATTTGACCCACCATTTCTCTTATTAAAAAAATGAAAGAAATATTGTTATTTTCCAAATAGAAATAATAGTTATTCTACCCTTTTCCTTGGACAATGGAATAATTACCTTTCTCAAACTATATGGTTTGATAATATTCAGCTTCCTGTAAGTCTCTTTTACTTCCAGTAAACATAAATATTCCCTATTGCTTTTATCTTTTACTATAAAACTCAGATTGTGTTAACTTCATGCTTCTGTTTCTCTCTGCTTGATCCCACTGAGATAAACAATCTCTCCTAAAGGCAGAACCTAGCCAACTTTGATTGACCGAAAAATTAAACAGAGTTTATAATACTTGAATCAAAGTCTGTTCAGAAGTTCCAGGGTTACCTTGATTTGAAAAGTTTAAAATAAAACAAAAGATAGAAGGCAATAGCAAACTTTTACCATGTTGTTGCCAAGGAAACAATATAGATAAAATTCTGAATTAAGCAGGACTGAAGCTTACTTTGAAAGAATCATCAGCCTAAGAAACAAACTAAAATTCACCATGCTGGTTCATTAAAAAAAAGAAGAATTCATAGCCCAATATCTTTATTAGAACTGGTCAGTGGCCATTAAATGGTTTTTCAGCAAAATAGAAAAGCAGATAGAATGGGGAAGGAAAAAGAGGGGAAGCATATTTGATGCTGAAGTCATGAAAAGTGGGAATCGAAAAAAGGAAGAACTGCAAAACCAACATAAAATAAGACACCTACAGGATTTATTCTAGTTAACATCTAAGATTGATGGGAAGAACAACCCTAAGCCAAGTGATTCTTCCATGTTTGAAGCTATAAAAATGCAGTAATTGCCCAGTCTTCTCTTCAAACATACTATACTATACAGATATTCCTTCATATATAGAATACAGAACATAGAATAATAGAGTTGGAAGGGATGTTGGAAGTCTTATAATCCAACCCTCTACTCAAGTAGGAGACTCTATATTATTTCAAATAAATGCTGTCCAATCGCTTCTTTAAAAACCTCCAGTTACGGAGCACCTACAATTTCTGGAGGTCTGCTATCTTACTAATTAATTGTTCTTACTGTCAGGAATTTTTTTACTTAGTTCTAGATTGCCATATCTGAGTTGCAGATACCTAGACAACCATTAGGTATCAGAACTAAAACTATAAGTAAGTGTACGTTTGCATCCATCTTGTACTCATCAATGCCTGGCTTTCATCTATTGGTTGTTCAGATATTTGGTGAAGAGCAAACTGCCCAATTATTGATTGAAAATTTGGTCTGGCAACCAAAAGGTGTGTGCGGTTGTGTGGCTGTGTATGTATGCATATATGTGTGAGTATGTATGTATGCAGAGCATTTGACCTAAAATATTTCAGAAGATATAAGAAGGACCTAGTTGGGAAAGGTGTCCTAGATCAGGCAGTGCCATTATCAAGCAAAATATCTCATTTTTTTTTTCAGAAATTAGTAACTGCAGATGATTGTGAATGGTGGATGAATCGGTGTGTGCCAGCAATAGAAGTCAGTGCGTCTTTTCCAATCACTCCAGTTTTCCCCAGCCTGATGCCTGGATAGATTTAATGGCAGAATGAAAATGATTTTCCCTGCAGCATTGCAACATATTATTGATTCCTTCACCTAAAACTTTTAGGTCAATATTTCTGACAGCAGTCATTCTTTATAATACTGCTCAAGCCCTTTCAGCATGTGACACTATGATTCTCCTCACTTGTCATCCTGTCTCTCTGAATATTTTGCGTTGCTTTTCCATCTTGTCATGGTCTGTTCATAATGAATTATGAATGGTGAGCACAGAGTACATCCTTGTGGTGATTAACTTCCCGAAGCCAATAGGAAGAAGAAAAAGGAAACAAAGATTATCCAGGTTACTCATTTGTCAGGCTGGGCAATAGGCAAAATGGAAACTAGGCATGAAGGTTTTCACTGTTGCGTGATATAGCGTTATTTCACAAAATGACTCCAACCAGTTTCCTCAATGGAAGCTTTTCATCTGCCTGAAAGCAAGCATCAGGTTTTTTGAAACATTTCATAGGTATCAATTTCAGTACAATCTGCAGTTAAGTCCAAATTTTGTACTTAATATTTTAAAATGAGCAAACTAGCTCAAATCTCAGAATTTTGATTTTATTGATTTATAAACACAATACAGGTAGTCCTCGACTTACAATAGTCTGCCTGCAGACTGAATGGCACTGAAAAAAGTGACATAGGATCATTTTTCACTCTTTTGACCATTGTAGCATCCCCATGATCACATGATTTAAATTTGGAAGCTTGACAACTGACTCACATTTATGACGGTTGCAGTGTCCAAGGGTCATGCGATCATCTTTTGCAACCTTCTGACAAGAAAAGTCAATGGGGAAAGCAGGTTCACTTAACAACCGTGGTACTAATTTAACAACTGCACTGATTCACTTAATAAATATGACAAGAAAAGTTGTAAAATGAGGCAAAACGCACTTAGCAAACTTCTCACTTAGCAACATAAAATTTGGGCTTAGTTGTGATTGTAAGTTGAGGACTTCCTGTATTGAACAGATATATAATCCCATTTTGGAATGGTGGGGGGAAGCTCACTTTAAAAAAAAAAATGACTGCTTCATCTTTAAGATGAGTTAAAAAAAAAATAGAAAGTTACAAAAATAAATATTAATACAAACAGTTAGCTTCTTAGTACTCCATAGACATTCAGAATTTTTTATAAATAAAACCATAATGGGCAATGATCAGAATTTTTTTATATTTCTTATGATTTCTGCAAATCCAATCACATCTTATTTTAACACAGACCCCTACCATACTTTATCCCTACATGTGTACAGATGGGGAAAGACAAACCCAATTAACCATTTTTTTCAAAGCAGGTGCTGACTCAGATTAAAAAGGAATAAAGAAGGGAAAACTGTCATTTGGATAAACTGTCCTTAGGCTTTCCTTATACGGAGATAATGACACAAGTCACTACTAACAACAAAAAGCAAGAAAACAATGTAAATAAGACATTCCTCCCCTCCACCCTTGATTGGTACCCTGAAAGGAAGCTGCATTCACCATGCTTATAACTAGGTGATTTTGACTTATCCCTTGACTTAGCAAAATTGAGCCCATAGATTGTTGGAAGGGTAAATTAAGCAGAGGAACAAACCTTGTAGACTACTTTGAACTCTGCAGAAAAGGTGAGATATAAATGCAATCAACAAACAAACAAAGCAGATGTTAGTCAGCAGCACAAGATCTCCCATCCAACCCATTGTATCGTTTTAACCATAATGGCACACTTGTTTATTTAATTGTCATTCTAATTTAGCCACCCATCTCACAAACTAAGTGATTCTGGGTGACATACAACTAAGTTAAAAAAACCAATATTATACAAATAACAATTATTATTATTATTAAAGACATTAAAAACTATTAAAATGCAGCTAAAAATAAATAGTGGGCAAAGGAATGTCAGTAATAATGGAGCCACCTCACTAGTTCATCTTTTTTTTTTTGAGTCCCCAGGCCTGATAGTACAACCAGATCTTAAAGCATTTTCAGAAAGTCAGTAACAATGCTGCCAATCTAACCTCAGGAGAGGACATTCCACAATATGGGTACCAGAGCTGAGAAGGCCCTTTTCCTGGAGCCCACCAAATGTAGTTCTGTGAGTGAGGGAACTTGCAGCATGCCCTCACTACTAGATCTTATAGGATGGTAAGATGAATTGGGGAGAGGGAGACTCTCCAATAAACCAGTCCCATGCCATGTGGGAATTTAAAGGTCAAATACAGATGAGACTGGATACAAATTGACAACCAAGGAATTTGCAGAACAGAGGTGTAACATGAGGAATATACCTAAATGCCTGCAGTGCTGCATTTTGTCCCAACTGAAATTTTCATATATTCTTCAAGAGCAGTCCCTTGTAGACTACATGGCAATCTGCAGGGCACATGAAGACCTGGCTAGGTATGATTGCCATTTGCTCTTCAAGAGTCCAGGAGGACTCCCAAATTGCACATGGAATCTATTTGGGGCAGAGTAGCCACATGTAATACTAAAGATGGCATAGTCCCATCCCTAGAAGATCATCAAACCCAAAGCCACTCACTCTTGCCAGGGTTCAGTTTAAATCTTTTATTTCTCATCCTCATCCTCATTCACCAGGAGTAGAGATGTACAATTTCAGTGTCTGTTTCTTTGGGTCTGATTAAATTGGACTGGTTGAGCTTTCCAATATTTGCTTTCCCTTACAGGTCATAATTCCCTCTCCAATTGTAAAGGTGGAAATTCAAAAGATCAGTTCTTTGTGGAATACACAGCATCTGCTTAAGTATTCTGCATCATATTCTACAATGAAGGCTTTGTTTGATTGATTTGTTTGTAAAGTACTGCTCAACATCTGATATGACACTGCAAGATTAGAAAACACAAGCCTTGGGGTTTTCTTTTTCAACTATCACATGTGAAAGATGTTGAGATTTGCCATAGGGCCCAATGCTTCAGAGTAACACCTGTTCTGAAAGTGAGCTAGCTAAGCTCATTGGAGGGAAGGGAGATGAGATGGGGGGGAGGGTCAGCCTTCCAGGGTAGACCAGACAGGAAATGAAACCAGATGAGTTAATTTTACTTACAATAAGTATACAATGAGAACTAAGTCTACTTTACAACACTAACCCTACTTTAAACACAACATTATCAGAGTCTTGTAAATCTAAAAATGCAATTCTGTCATCATTGTCAGATGCAAGAAACCAGGAGCCAGGATAGAGTTTAGAAAGCATTGCAGGTTTACTCCATGCAACCTATACACAATAATCTGATCTACTAATGGTCCAAGTAAATTGCTGCCAGATAAGAGTTAACGGGCTTCAAGGAGGGCTGGACCTGGGCCTCATTTGGAGGTGTAGGGACTCCAGACTGATGACCCTGCCTTAAGTTCAGTCTGGTCATCTCCTATAATCATCTCCAGATCCTCTCTTGATCCACCCACTATGCAGCTGTGTGCTATGTTCTATCTTATCTGATGTTCCCTAAGGAGAATCTCTTTGTCCAGTCTCCCAATTCCCCATTCCCACATACTGTACCATTACCAGGGGTTGAGAGATTTGGTGGAGCTGTCAAGCACTGCTCTGATGAAAGTGCCATTGATGCAAATGATGCTTTATGGATAACAAAAATAGAGGATGGAATGAAAGCATACATTACAACTGCTGACATTAGGCAATGAATTTCCTGAGCGGCCTTATCTTATTTTCATAGTGAATCTTGTTAAAACCTGACTTTTTTTCTTCCCTTATGTTATACAGTACACAAGAGAGCTTCATTGACTTGGGGAGGTATATTTCAGAGTCAACATACACAGGATTGCCATGTCAGTTTGGCATAATGAATAGCAGCATCACCCAGCCTCTGGAAAGAAGTTGATATTTCAAATACTAGCTCCTGACTCACTAGTCAGCAACATCCTTTAAAATATATATTTTTAGTGGGTCTTAGTTTCAGCCTTTTCCACTCAAGATCCAAAAATTCTGGGCTGGAAAACTGCTCTGCTGTTGACTTCAGTTTTCTTTGTCTGGCATTCAGGCATGCTTTGAACTTTATCAGTATCCTGAATCAAAAGTTCAGGCACAGGTGCTGATGCTGCCAAACTGGCCTCTTCAAGTGACTGTTTTGAGAGATAAGATTGCCAGAGGCTCTATAATCAGTGTGGGTGAACAAATCAATTCCCTTACATAAAACAAAGCCAGAGTCTCTAAAACTAGTCTTCTGAGAAAGAGGGAGAGAGGGAAAGAGGAAGGAGGGAGAAGGAGAGGTGGGGGGGGAGAGAGATAGATAGAAAGAGAGATTGGGAGGGAGAAATTTTGAAACTCATGAGGGAAATAAGCAGTGATTAAATAAAGGCCAACCAAGGAAAGGAAGAGACCAATAAAATGAAAGTGCGGAGGAAAGAGAATTGCATTATAACTCTGAGAAAATCTCAGGAGGAGAACCCAGATGCTAGTTTCTTTATGGCAAAGAATGTTGCATCAGGAAAAGCAGACTGTATATTTGAAATGTACAGTCGGCACTCAGAATGACAATCTGGAACTGCGCTGTCTGCGGTCCGATCTAAGCACAGAACACAATATTGTATGTTACAATGTCTTACCTGTCAACGATTACTTCAGCTTCAATCACAATGATACACGGGGAAACAATAGTTACAAACTCAAGGTAAACCATTCCAAACTTGATTGCAGAAAATACAATTTCAGCAACAGAGTGGTTAGCACCTGGTCTACCCAATGCTCTACCCAACTCTGTTGTTACATCCTCAAACCCTCACAGCTTCAACCTCAAACTGTCTACCATGAACCTCATCCCATTTCTAAAACATCCATAAAGGGGGCGTGCATAAGCACACCAGTAGGTCTACCGTCCCTGTTTTACTTGTATTTACTTCCTTTGTTATGTTCATGTTCATACCTATACTTATTATCTTGTACCAGTTTGTTCATTTTTTTTTAAAAAAAAGTCCAGATTGGATTTGGGCACAGAGGCTGATGGGAAAGAGCAGTAAGAGGAAAAGATCATTTGTTCATTAAAGCTTTAAGGGAAGCTTAGAGGTTAAGTTCCTTCTAGAAAGTAACAAATGTTCCTTCTGGGTTTGGGGGCTCTGTGTCATGGACCTCAACAATGTTTTTGGTTGCAGGGAATAGCATATTGTAACCTCTAATCCAGAGCTAGAACCGTGCACTATTTAAACCCAGTCTGCACAACCCAAGTCTCTATGAACTGTTGGAGAAATATCCCACCTGAAACAGACTGGAGAGAGTTAACAGTGCCTACATTATTGCATAACAAAGAACACTGATCATTTCCAGGAAAGAAAAGGGCATTTGGGTAGAAACAAGAGCCGAATAAATTTGTTTTATGAATACATATTCGTTTAATTTATTTTCCTATAATTAATGAAGAATAGGCACGCATGTTTTTGTTATAAATATGTTCACCTGTATATACATAAACATTTTGTTCCTTGAGACCAGATAAGAACTTGTTTTGACCAGCTAAAGACTATGGTGGTCATGCCAATTCATCAGGTTGAATTTACTTGAGCATATTTCTTCTAGGATATGTAGATTGTGTTCCTGTCTACATAATTTGTTTGGTTCTTATTTTCCCTTTTATTAATCAAACTCCCTTGAAAGGCAACATATGACATACAGTATCTATCTGCACTTCTCCCTCCCTCCTTCTAATCAAATTTATTAGATTGCCCAGCTCACAACATCTCTGGGAAGAGGACACATTAAAAAAGAAAACCTATTCAATAAAAAAAGAAAAATGTAATAATAATAACTATAACCAGGGGACCAACATACCCCAACACTTTGATACAATCAGATTCAGAGGCCACAAACTCCAGCTCTCCTGGAGTATAGAGTAAAAAGCCAGGTCTTCACAAGGCCCATTTAAAAGACATAAAGTTCAAGTCTATTCAAATCTCCAGGGAGATACTATTTCAAAGTTCAGGCACTGCTCACAGAAAGCAAATAATTTGAGTCTCATCAAATGGCACTGTTTTAAAGAGGTGACTTGAAGCATGTCTAACCCTGTTGGACAGGTAGAAACATTGAGAGAGAGAGAGCCTTTGATAACGAGGTATTATGCCATGAAGGTCTTTATAGGTAGCAATCGACATCTTGTATTGCATCTGGAGGTTACTGGTAACTACAGGGCAGCTTCTGAGTGGCCTTCAAAATGCAACCCCAGGTAGAACATGTTGCAATAGTCCACAATTGAAGTGACTAAAGCAGAAGTGATTCTGAGCAGAGATGTAATTGGTACACCAGATCAACATGTGTAATTCTTCCTGCCCATAGTTGTCATCTGTTGTTTCAACAAGAGTTGAAAGTCCAGGAGGATCCCCAAATTGTGTGTCAATTCTGCTTGGGAAATTTTGGAACTAAAAATAGAAACTCCATAGGACCACAAATATCAGGAACAGAAAGGATTAGGTCTTGAATTTGAATTTAAGCCTGATTTTCCCCATTCAGAGTTCAACAACCTTCAGGCTCTGGAACAAGATTTCTACAACATCACTTATTTGGCCTGGTAATGAGATACATAATTGGGAATCATCAGCATTCTGATGACACCTAACCCTGTATCGATTGATGACCTCAGGTACTGATTTCTGTAGACAATGAATGGCAGGGTAGGGAGCATCAATTCCTGTGGCAGTCCACAAGGCAGAGATCTCAGTTCTGACTTCTTTGCCCTTTCCTATCAACCCAACTGGAATCAGCCATAGAAAAAGGAGAAGAGCCTCTGCAAAATAGTTTTACTCCTAACTCCCTAAGCCACACTAACTCCAACCCACTGAGCCATACCTGATCAATGCTATCAAAGGCCAGTAAGAAACTAGGAGACTCAGAACAGTTATGCCACCACTATCTCATTGCATTGTCATCAATATGCCTTCTGAATTCTTTCCAACCCCTTAACAATAGCTGATTCTCCCAAAGGGGCTTTTTTTTATCTCAATGACCCGCTAAAAGGATGCAAATTATCAGCTGTCTGCAAGGAGTATAAATCCTTCCATTCCCCACCATCCAGTCAGAGCTGAAGCAGCTTCTTGGATGAGAAGCGAAACATCTTCAAAGAAAAAAAAACCCCAGAAAGTCCAGTTGCTGCTTGAAAAAGCACCTTTAGTACAACCATGACCTGGATGACTGAGAATCTCCATAGAAAATAACTGATTCACAATTCACATGACTTCCTCATAGCAGGAGAGGATTTAGACCAGTGATGGTGAACCTTTTACGTACCGAGTGCCAAAAGGTATGCGTTCTGCGCATGCCATCCGCACTTGCGTGTGGCTCCTCCACAAGTGCTGTATGTGCAACCGCACCATCTGCTCATGCATTCAGCTTTTGCATATGCAATGCACGCACACTGCATGCAGGCACTCACACACACATGAGCAATCATGTGTGCATGTGCAGGAGATCTCTGAAGACCAGCTGGATTTCCTGTTGCAATCATGTGCATGTACAGTGGAGGCCCAAAGACCAGATGGGTCTTTGCAATTGCGTATGCATGCATGCACAATAGCATGTGCATGCTCAGTTGGAGCTACATTGGCTGGCAGCTTATGTACCCAGCAAGATGGCTCTGTGTGCCACCAGTGGCACCCATGCCATAGGTTCACCATCACGGATTTAGACCGAAGGACTTAACAACAGTAAAATTTACTGCCTGACTATCTCTCCCAGAGGGATGCATTGGATATGTTGTTTGTCCTGATCTTTTTTTTTCTCTACAGTCCATGATCAGATCCAGTCCTCCTTTGACCTTGATCTGTAATTTGCCAGTTTCTCCTGTACAAGATTTGGCCCTGTTCTGTTTAATTTCCCAAAAAACAAGGCTGAGGAAGACACTATCATGACCAACAGTCAGCAGACCAGCAGACAGTTGGGCAGTGTCCCAAGCTCTTTTACCCATTTTTTCCCATCCTTCCATTGGATGGGAAAGAATAAAATGGGTTGGCTTCATCTTTTTTCCAAATAATATATTTCGGTTTTGAGATTGCCTGAGGAGAAACTCATCCATCAAAAACAGATAAGCCACTTGTCTCAATCACTACTTGAAAGCCTGCATTAAACCGAGTCTCCAAGTCAGAAAAATGCAAACAATTCCAAAATGTTAACCAGTCTGCTCCACCAGATGGATGAGAACAGCCTGTTAGTACACCAAGGCCTAGTGAAGTACCCCCTCTTCACTTGACACAACTTGTATGGTGGAACAGTGTTGTTGCTACAGTGGCAGAGAGAAGAACAACAGAATGAGAGCTCTTTTAATTCAGAAAAAAGTGGGTTTTTTTTTGTTTTTATACAAAAAAAAAAGCAGAAAGAAAGACAAGAAAATGTCTACTGCTCATTTAAATTAAATTGCTGTGTTTCCAGGGGCTATTAATTGAATCTGAAATGTTCCATGTTCTGTGGTGTATTAAGCATAGTGAGTAAATGCAGCAATATCGGAGTGAAGGAGGCAGCAGTGTCAGCATTCCCTGTGGGAGGGGTTTTGAAGACAGACCACCAATAGATTCAGGCAGCAGGAAAAAACAGAACAGAACAGAACAGAACAGAATAGAATTCTTCATTCGCCTCCAGTGCATAAACTGTCACTATACATACAAACATGTGATAAGACATTGATCATAAATCATATTTATAATCATTAATTATAAGATTGGTGAGTGAGTGAGTGAGTGATGAGTGAGTGAGTGAGTGAGAGAAAGAGAGAAAGAGAGAAAGAGAGAAAGAATTGGAAAAAAATGTACAAAGAAGAAAGGACAAGCTCAATTAAATTCTGAATTATTCCTGATAATACATAAAATGAAGTTCTCAACATCCCCTCACTATTGGTCACATTGGGAAATGAAAGTCACCAACATCTGGAATATACAGGAAAGGTGTTATATACACTTTCCCTGTTTATAACACAAAACTAGATGTTTTCCAGTTTACCAAAGCAACTAATGGGCATTAATGTCGACACAGGATGCTCTATCAATGAGCAAAATGGACTCCCACCATTTTCCTCTGCTGATGGTTAGCAAGCTCTCCATCGCTCCAGGCTCTGGTGTAACTCAAGTTAATCCCGAGAGACAGGTTTATTTTAAATATGTACAGGCTAGTTCCTGAGTGAGTTTCTCATCAACAGGAGAGAGTAGGCAAATAATGTCTTTTCAGGCCATGTGGCTGTGCTTGAGAAATAGCTCTGGCAAAATACCTGGTGATTTGAATGAGAAATGGCTCAGCTTGGAATGGCTGCCTGTTGCTTTTCAAGCCCCTGATATGATATGCTGGCTCAAGACACTTGGCAGCATGAAGTGGAGCTTACAGCCCCTCCTTTCTTGGGCCAGCATTTTATTAAAAAACATATCAATCTATGCACCATTCAAACCCCAATTCCTGCTTAGCTACATGCTGTATAGGATCTGTCTCTGCCTCTCTCTCGCCCTCATGCTGATTCTGTTTGAATCATATTACTACAGCAGGCCTAGCTCTGGTGGCAATCTTTTTCTCCTTATTTAGGCTGGAATATATATATGGGGGTTTTCCATACTGAATGGCTATGGAGATATTGTGTGTGTGTGTG
>JAEANM010001460.1:14579-27810 GCA_017656035.1 Myanophis thanlyinensis
GAGAGAGAGAAGAGCTATAGTTAAAGAATATATTTATATTGCATACATACACAATTACAGATCCTTTCTTTGCCTGCCTCCCATGTTACCTTTGGCACAAAAAGATAACAAGAGAAAGGTCTTTCTGATGCAGTTTAATTTTGCACATATAATTGCCTCAATTGCAAATTATACACAGAATGAAAAAAAAACCAAAAGAAAATGGTATAATTATCAGGAATAATTCAGAACTTATTCACATGTTTCCAGTTTGTTGCTTGGCAGGGATACTGCTGTGACTTCACTAACTGACCCATGTAATTGCACGAGTTTATCACATTTGCACTGCAGGTGTTTTATTTTTACTGGGCATAAATAGTGGTATATGGTTCAGGCTTTGATTGTGAACAAGACAACATTTGAGGTCTCGGTAGGGCAGACTATTACAGTAAAGTAAGATGTCTCCACTTTCTGATCAGGAATTTCTCTGTGGTTTCACAGGTAAGACAAGCTTGTTTATTGCTAATGTTGAAATATCATGATATCTGATTCAACCACTGTTTCATTAACAGTTTGCTCCTAAGCAATGTTCAATTAGTGCCCCAAGTTTTTACCACACAGGTAGTCCTTGACTTACAACCATTTGTTTAACAATGGCTCAGAGTTACAATGGTACTGAAAAAGGTGACTTACAACCCATCCTTGAAGTTACACCCATTTCACCACCCTTGTGGTCACATGGTTGTGATTTGGGCACTTGGCAAGAAGCTCACACCTACATTTACAACAGTTGCAGCATTGTCCTGTGGTCCAGTGTAAATGGTTTGCAACCTTCCCAGTCAGTTTTTGACAAGCAAAATCAATGGGGAAAAGTCAGATTCGCTTAACAACCATGGTTATTTTCTCAATGACCATGAGATTCAGTTAACGAACTCATGATTTGCTTAAACTTCACAGTGATTCACTTAACAATCATGGTAAAAAAAAATGGTTATAAAACAATGTGATGACTTTTAATGAGCGCATCACTTAACCACTGTATTTTGGTCCCTTATGGTGGTAAGTTAAGGACTATCTATACAACTACCAGATCTTTCTTGGCTGCAGAAATCCAGAAGGAGGAATTTTTCCAAAGAGATGAAGTAAACTCTAATGCTGCATTCATACAGACCAGATATAATAAAAATCAATGTTTGCATGATTGTTAAAACATAAAGTCCCTCTTATTGTAAAGAAGAAATCAGGTCAACTCCCTTTGTTTATTTGAGCTTATCAACAATAGCACTTAGACTTAAAATTCTGCTCCATAATGCTTTACAGCACTCCCTGGGTGGTTTCCAGTATCAACATATTGTCCCCAACTATTTGGGTCCTCATTTTACTGACCTTAGAAGAATTGAGTCAACCTGAGTCAACCTTGAGCACATCAGGATTGAACTCCAGTCTACAGGTAGAATCAGCCTACAATACTGCATTCTAACCGCTGTGCCATCATAGCTCAAATAGTTAGTAAGTCATTCCTTTGCCATGTAATATGCGGCTTCAGAGTGTTTTCCTGTGCCACCTTCTCCAAATGTAGCAACACAGTTTGTAGAAATGGAAAAGGGGGTGCTTAGGATAGGCTCTCGTTCTGAGAATGTCACTGAGAATGTCAATTTGCTAAAAAAAAAATTGCCCTTTGACTGTAAACACCTGGACAACTACTGGATGGCAACAAAGGGACATAGAAAATGCTAATTCCTTGTTATCAAGTAGACATTCAGAGTTTTGCAGTCCAAATAGAACAGTCTTTCACATCTCGTCGATTCTGGGCCAAAACAAGACCTTACTAATTCTAAGTAGTTGGGTTTTTAAAATATTTTTTCAATCTTCTTCTCCCAATCCAGTTCACTCATAGCTCTGTTAACAGCCTTCTTCAAGCTGGATAGCATGCAGGTAATGTGGGTTTCAGCTCCCAGAATTCCCCACTCAGCAGGTCCATTGCTAAGCATTTAGAGGTTACATCTACCACAACATGTGGTCGTTTGCTCTAAGTCCATTTGCTCTAATATGGCTTGTTTGTTTCTGGTTTAATGTTACATGTAAGGGTAAATACAAAATTTTTCCCTGCCCAATCCTATCGGACTCTAGGGATGGGTACTCATCTCTGTTTCTTAGCCAAGGGAGACAGCATTTCTGAAGATGCTTCCATGGCCATGTGGGCAACATAACTATACACCAAGGTGCATGGAATGCTATTACCTTCCCATCGAAGTGGTACATATTGATCTACTCACATTTGCATGCTTCTGAACTGCTAGGTAGGCAGGAGGTGGGGCAAGTAATGGGAGCTCACTCCATCATGCAGTACTTGACACTCAAACTGCCAACCTTCTAGTTGACAAGCTAAGTGTCTTAATCACTAGGTCATCCTCCCCACCCCCCTTTTTTAATATGACAAACAAATTAAGAATCCTGGCTTTATCTCTGTGAATTGTTTCTTCCCATGATTAGTTTGTTAACATCACTTTTCAAAACATACAATTCAGTTACCTTAATTTTTACTGAAATCTATTCTTTCCTTATCAGGCAAAGCTTCCACAGGCTGGACAAATTACAGAAACTAGGATGCCAATTTATGGAAGGATGACTTAAGCAATGACTGCAGTTGTTTAGCCCATAAAAATCTTAGACTATATCAGAGCTTGGGTCCGAGGAGAAGGACGAGATGGAGCTAGGGCTGACAGAGGAATGACCAACCAGAGCAGTAGAATGATACAGTTCCAGGTCCCTAAGGCCTGGGAAGGGTCACCAATGAAGGAGAGAGGGTGCAGAATGATCAAGCAAAGGGGGAGGAGAGGGCAGGCAGCAGAGCAGAGGAGCAACAGAGTTCCGGCAACAAGCAATCACCTCCCTCTCCTGATCCCTAAGGTGGAATCAGCACAGGGAGCCCAATGGCTTGGGAGGAGGGTGCCCCGTCCCTCTTCACAAGGCTCACCTGGGGAATGAGATTTAAAGAGATGCTGTTGGGAGAGATGCCGATGTCTGGATATTTTGTTTGCCTTGCCCTGTTTGCTTTGCTCTTCTTTGCATTGCTTGCCTAATCTGGCTATGTGCGAGTTCGCAGCAGTCCAGTTCTGCTCCAGGTTGTGCTGTAGTCCCAGCGAACTCTTCCTGTGACAAGGACTCCTTGGAACCAAATTCCCTAAACTGTGGCTGGTCTCAGAACTGTGCTGCTCCTCTGGACTAAGAGCATCCAGGAACTATTGGAGGTGTGTGTTTAGAACTTTGTTCCTGGACTTGCAGTGAACGGTGGGACTTTTGGGGAAAATAAAGGGGAGTTAAGCCTTCGCTGCTTACATGCCCACCCCCGGGTTATCACACCATGAGGGATCATAACGAACCAAAGCAACTCTAAAAATCGTATTGTATACTCAGATTTTACCAGCAGTGTGCACAATCTGAACATTTTGCCTCTAACTTGACAGCACATAGCAATGGGCAGTGAGACCTCTAGTGGTAAATATTAATCATCCTTTAAAATGTGTTTTGCTCCTTCTCTACTTGAATCCTCTGAACAAACAAGGAGCCACATTGCGATTCAGATAACTCTGAGTGGCTTTACTTCAAAAAGGTTGATTCTGCCTTTTTAAAACACTTCTTTTGCACCCAGCATAGATATGTGAAACAAAGACTTCCAATTGCCAGGCTATGTCTTGCAGCTCAGCCTGTATTTTATATCATTTAATTGCATGTATCAAGAAGAGAATATCAAAGCACACAGATGCACCAGGGAGCCAATGTCTGAGTGACTGAGAAGTTGCTCATAGCTAAAAATGAAACAGAACTGAACTCAAGAGCAAATAAAGTGGAGTTGGTGAGTTCCCTTTCACTAGATGCCTTCAAGAAGAAGCTTCATATTCCAATTTTTTTGAAGTGATTGCGTCTTGTTCCATAACTGAGCAAATAAGATGGGGTGTGTGGAGTGAATCTAACTGTGATTATGAGCAACTACAAAGCATTTTTAAAGAGCAGAAAAAGTAAGGATAAAAACTTAACCACCTCCTAAAATTAACGAAGATTCCTTCCACACACAAGAGCTGCATTAACCTGGGACTGTGCCGTGCACCAATAATGCGGTGGGCCTTCCCCAGTTCCTTAACAGCTAAATTGGTAAACTCTGCAAATTAAGTGGCTCAGTTGTTGCTCTGTAAACAATCCAGCACAAATAAATTTACAGCAGAGTTTTCCAAGTGTAGGGACTTTTTCTTCACTCCACTTCTGGTTTCTGAATTTTCTCTGTCCTTCCAAAAGTTCACCTGCAAAGATGACCTGCTTCATCTCCCAGCTCAAATCAATTAAAGCAATTCCTCATACTGTAGCCCTACATGTTTACAACATGTTATTATTATTATTATTTTTTACTCTGACATGGGCCAGCTGAGAGAAATAGACACCAGCTAATGTGGCAGCTAAAATATGAGATCACTTGTGGGGTAATATGATTGTAATTACAATGCTGTGAGAATGCAAGCTGTGAGGAAATGCCGTAAAGCAGGGGTGTCAAACTCAAGGTCCAGGAGCCAGATCTAGCCCATGTTTAGATCTGTTTAGATCTGGCCTACGGGACCACCCTGGAAACATCAAAGGACCGGGCTGCAGTGCCTCTGACAGTGAAAATGGAGCTCCGGAAGACCGCAGGCAGCCCTCCCGAGCTCCATTTTTGCTGACAGAGAGTTACAGGAAGCCGTTGCAGCTGAAAACAGAACTTGGGAGCCTGTTTTGCTGGTAGAGCTCTTGGGCCTCCACAGGTGCCCACGACATGAGTGACATCGAGCTGGCCATGCCCACCCCAGCCACGCCCACCCTGGCCCCCTAAAGTCAAACACAACCCTGATGTGGCCCTCAATGAAATTGACTTTGACACCCCAGCCCTAAAGTAAGTCAAAATAGAGACTGGGTTTCAGGCAGAGAGGAAGATGCTAGCCTATCAGATTCAAATGTCTCAAATTGTTAGCCATTTTTTTTAACTCACAAGAAATTAGGAATAAGGATGTATTGAAATGTATATCTTGACTCAGAGACAGGAAGCAGTAGCATTTAATCTATCTAAATTGAATTTCCTATTGTGTCTGAAATGGAGATGTTTCTTCTGAATTCAATGTAACCATTATAAAGAGCCAGGATCATAGACAGAGGTGAAATTCAGCAGGTTCTACCAGGTTTGCTAGAACCGATAGTAAATTTTCTAAGCAGTTTGGAGAACCAGTTGTTAGAAGAAATCTCCTTTTGTTTTTTCCCACTTTACAGGGTTAATCCTGTAAGGAAGGCAGAAAAAAAACATTCTGGTGTTGTTTCTAGCCTATTCTTCATTGCTCTGCTTACAGAAACTGCCCACCCAGTCACATGACACCCCCCCAGCCACACCCATCAAGCCACGCCCACAGAACCGGTAGTAGAAAAAAAATTGAATTCCACCACAGATCATAGGAGATTCCATTGCAATATGCATAGGATTAAATACGCAATGGTTGCTTGCCTTGCTGCCTCTGCCTTATTCTCTTGCATTTACTGAGTG
The DNA here is from genome assembly GCA_017656035.1 of Myanophis thanlyinensis. Taxonomy (NCBI): domain Eukaryota; kingdom Metazoa; phylum Chordata; class Lepidosauria; order Squamata; family Homalopsidae; genus Myanophis; species Myanophis thanlyinensis. Next base: position 20,116 of record JAEANM010001460.1, read on the forward strand.
CATAACAAGAAGATCAAGGAGAAGTAGAAGCCTCTTCTTGTCTTGCTGTAAAGGTATAAATTAAGGATGGAAGTGCAAGAGGAGAGGTGGAGGGGAGAAAAGAAAGAGAAGGACAACAGATTAAAGTATAGTGACAACGTCAAGGAGAACTTGGATGTCAGGAGAACAGGGCTGAACTAGCTGTATCCTTAGGAAGAACGAGGCAATAACAGATACTCAAGGACAGCATCTTCCTGATTTTTTTTTCAGCAATTGTCCTTTGCTGAAGAACAGAACCGAACAAGCTAAACAGCTTCTCTTGAACCTATTCTACAACCCCTTTGATCTTCAGGAGGTTGCTAGTCCATGTGACCAGCACATTTAATTTCTGTAGATAGAATTGAAGAAGGAACATCATCGTTGACATAAAGAGCAAAACGCCTTTGTGATAAAGTTCTCCTAAATCCAGGAAACCGCATTTGAAATGATAAGGTCCTTTGCAACATGAAATTTTTATAAGGTGACTAGCTAAGCATTCCATGCATCCTAAAACACAGTTAGCTAGTTAATTAATGGTTAACCCAATTAATTAGCCATTGGGCTAATTCCATAGACCACCATTCAATTAACTGTGGGTTAACTTACAGATGTGAACACAAAATAGATACAATAGAAACATATGGTTTCCATAAGAATCTTCAGTTTTGCCAAATGCAAAAAGAGAACCAGATAACTGACAGGTGTATATGATCAGGAAATATAGTTACAGCAGGCGCTCATGCTAGAAAAAATGGAAAAGTGAACTGAAGTTCATAACAAAATTGAAATGTGTTTTAAAAGAGGCAGAAAAAGAATCAATTTTTTTTTTAAGGATTTCAAAATGCAATCTTGATTTACTGTTTGGAGACAAAAATCCTGACACTCATACAAATTCAATTATTATGCTTCTCGGGGGAATAGTGGTCATGAAGGTGAATAACGGGAGAAGTTAAAACAAATATGCAAATAGGTAAGAATTTCAGGGTTGATGAATGCAACTCAAAGATTATCAAATCTGTATTTGCAGCCCTGCATTTGGGTATGCCATTCCTCCTTCTCCATTTTCTCTTACTGATACAAGTTGATTTGTATGCATTTTACCTGGGTAAAATTACCTATTCTGCCCTATCATTGCAGTTGTGGTATTACTATTGCTATTTACATACATTCCTATAAGCAGCATGACTCTAGATTTTCAATCAGCTTCTTAAATAAGATGGCTTTAAATCTGGATTTTTCCAGTCCTGATCTGATTTGTGATCACACATGTTTTCACAGGATGAAGAGAAATGTTGCTTTCCAAAGGTTATTGGGCTAAATAACATTTAAATAACGATAAATAAATGGTAGCAGGAGCTGCCACAAAGAAGAGAGGGTCAAGCTATGTTCCAAAGCACCAGAAGGCAAGATAAGAAACAATGGATAGAAACTAATCAAGGAAAGAAGCAACCTAAAAATGAGAATTTCCTAAGAAAGAGAACAATTAATCAGTGGAACAGTTTGCCTTCAGAAGTTGTGGGTGCTCCATCACTAGAGACTTTTAAGAAGAGATTGGACAGCCACTTATCTGGAATGATATAGAACAAGGGTGTCAAACTCAAGGCCACAGGCCAGATCCAGCCCACAGAATGCTTAGATCTGGCTGATGAAGCTGCCCTGGAAACAGTGAAGGACTGGCCCACTGCAGCCCTCCAGAGCTCCATTTTTGCAGGTAGAGGCTTGCAGGAGGCTGTCGCAGCCAAAAATGGAGCTTGGGAGCCTGTTTTCATTGGCAGAACACTCAGGCCACCACAGGCGCTCCCAACACGAGTGACATCATGCTGGCCATGCCCACCCAAGGCCCCTGAGGTCAAACACAATCCTGATGCGGCCCTCAATGAAATCAAGTTTGACACCTCTGGTATAGAGTTTCCTGCTTCTTCAGGGGATTGGACTAGAAGATTTCAAGGTCCCTTCCAATTTTGTTATTCTGTTAAATTTCCTATTATCTCTGATAGTGAGCAGCATGTTCGGGGTTGATGGAACTGGGGGTCCAATGACATCTGGAAAACCCATTCTCCATTCTAACCATTATACTATATTAGCTTTCAATTAAGAATGGAAGACATGAGAAATTATTGTCCCTCTTTTTTATTTCAAATTGAAGAAATTAATGAAAGGAGAAGGGAAGAGAAAGAAACATGCTTTTCAGCCAGGTGATTTAAATCCTGATTCCAAACTAGGAAATAGGACCGTGATGGCGAACCGGGTGTCACAGGTGGCACGCAGAGCCATCGTGCTGGGCACACAAGCTATCAGCTAATTTACCTCCAGCTGAGTATACCCATACGATTGTGCATGCACACATGCGCAATTACAGAGACCCAGCTGGTCTTCAGGCCTCCACTGTGCATGAGTGTGGGATTGCAGCAGGAAATCCAGCTGGTTTTCGGAGCTCTACTGCGCATGCACACGATTGCTCATGTGTGTGAGAGTACCTGTGCGCAGTGCACGTGCATTATAAGTGCAAAAGCTGCATGCATGCACAGATGGTGTGGTTGCACATGCAGCGCACATGGAGGAGCTGCATGCAAGTGCGGATGGCACGTGCAAAGTGTGTACTTTTTGGCACTCGGTAAGTAAAAGGTTCGCCACCACTGAAATAGGACCAAAGAAAAAGCAATTTCTTCCTCAACCTAAAAGCTAATTTATCATAAAGAAGACCAAGTGTTAGGTTCATGTATAAATGATTTGCATAGAAGGGTACTTAAATACACACGCACACACACAAATACAGTACACTACAATGCTTTCAGCATAATAATATCCACTGAATGTGCAAATAGCCTTTGAAGCTGAAGATAATGCTAATGAAATGAAAAGGTTTGCCAGTTTCATTCCTGTTCTCCCATAACTTACAAAGGTTCAATCAATGGGGATTATTTATGATACACATTCATAGTATATTAGAGACAATTACAAGAACAACAGTAAATGGAACATAAGATAATTTAAAACCTCCATTATCATATATCTTTGGATCAAGCATTCACTACAACCATCTATAAGCACTGATCTTCTGTTACAAATATGTAGATTCATTTTCAATCATGTTAATACAAACCTCCTACACAGAAAAATAACAATTCATAGAGGGCATCAAAAAGATAAATGTGTCTAAATTGGAATTCTGGGACAACAGAGGATAAGGCAGCAAACAAAGAGAGGACTACTTCTGTTGCTAAAAGTAATTATTAATTAACCAAGCAAGATCTACCTTGGAGCCCCCTTTTTACGTGAGGCACCATGGTGGATCAATTCTGGAGCTTCTTCTCCATATGCAACTCTGCATGATGATATTTTCCCAACAAGCAATTGCTTTGCTGAAGGCTCATGATAAATAGAACAGCACCATATGTGCAGCATTCGGTACATGAGCACAAAGAACACATTTCATAACTCCATAGAAAGCAGAAGACACTAAAGAGGTTTCCATGCTTTCAGTGACAAGTAATACAGCAATCACTGGTCCCGCTTACTATATAATACTTGTTCATTTCAGGCCGATTTTTCTCTCTATGAGCATGCACAGCTTTGAATTACTGTTCCTTCCTTCCTCTAATTTTCAAAAAATTTCTTCATGGGAAGGGAAGGGGAGGGAAGGGAAAAGAGGGGAAGGGAAGGGTTTATTTTTCTGATTGTCAATCTCCTATAAAAAAAAGATGTTAGGATGGTGCCTCTCATTGCATTGGCTCCCTTGGCAGTTTATTCCTTCTTTGTTACTGTCTACAATAAGCCCTGGTGATGGAAAAATAACATGCAGGAAGTGATGTCAAATCACAAACCACACCCTGGTATATTAGTATATAATGTCAGGCATAAGAACTATAGTTCCCTGATTTGCATAATGACATCAAGGTGCATATTTCATAATTTGTCCCCATCTACCCTCTCACAACTGCCTATTATTGCCTAGTCAATCTCACAATCCATTTTATTAAGAAATATCATCTAATCAGTTTCATAATCTTACAATCAGTTTCCTAATTTTTAAATTTCTAAATTGGGTAGACAGACGAATAAATAAAATGATGCCAACAGTAAAGCCCCAGAGATCAATTTTAACCAGTTAACATAAATATTATGCACTTTTCCCCTAAGAACCTTCCATAGGCAAATTGTAGTTTTGCTAGTACTGTAGCTTTGAAACGCAATGTGTTCAACAGTGCATGAGAACACAGCTTGAAATAGCAATATCATGAAAGGAGACAGAGGAAAAATGTGAATTTTTAAAAGGAAACAGGATTGGAAAAGTTGTGTGTCATATGAGTTTTAAATGGTGCCGTATAGGCCACTGTATATTTGTCATGGATAAAACTCACATTAGTTTCTAAATACAACATAGCATGATTTGAGATTGATATGAAAGTCTAAACAAGAATAATACTATTAATATTGTATTATATTGGATTGCACTATGTCGTAAAAAAGATTTCTTATTATCCCACTGTTGTGTCACCCAATATGCTGACCAACAGAAACACAGAAAAGCTATTATTTCTGAAGCTTATGGAGCTAATCACAGTTGGCTAATAAAGAATAGATAGGCTTGCTTCAACTTGTCTAGATAAGCAACTATCTGGAAGATATTTGATTGACATTATATTTTGTCAATGGAAAGTTCAAACCAGTTTTACTCGGCCTGGATGAGTTTACAAGAGAAAGCAGGAAGAGGGAGAACAGTATGTAGCATATCATATTAAAGGTCAGTTAGACTTTGGGGGTTTGGAATGTGTAGGGCAGCAGAATTTATTCATGAATTAATAGCGCTGGGTGAGATCAAGTATCTTCAACATGGGGTTGACATGCACATTTGGAATACATGGTTTGGAGCACTGGTTCTCTTAGAAAGAGCTCCCATGGTAGAGTTTTTCCATTCACAAAATGAGTGGCATGTTGAGCATGACCAATCACATACTATCCTTATCAGAAGACAAACTGCTTCCCTACCACGTCCTCAGCCTCCCAGGAGGAATTTCTATTACCCTCAGCATATGTTTATTTGAGGGGACAAGTTGGAACACATGGAGAGAAAACCTCATTGAAGGAATGGATGAGCCATTAAGAGAGGAAAAATGACAACTTAATCCTGGGAAAGAGGAAAACATGGTGGGGGGGGGATGTCAAAATAATCTCCCTTTGATTCTGTTGGGTCCCCAATCAGACAGAGAAAAACTTTCACAGCAGTGGTGGAATTCAATTTTTTTATTACCGGTTCTGTGGGCGTGGTTTGGTGGGCATGGCTGGGGGGTGTCATGTGATGGGATGGGCAATAAAGATGAGACTACAAACAACAGAATTTTTTTTTCCTAACCCTGTAAAGTGGAAAAAACAAAAGGAGATTTCTTCTAACAACCAGTTCTCTGAACTGCTTAGAAAATTTACTACCGGTTCTAGCAAGCCTGCTAGAACCTGCTGAATTTCACCTCTGCTTCACAGCCTTTCATGAATCTGTTATTATAGCCAACAGCAATAAAGTAGCATTCCTGGAATTCTTATGGTATTGATTTCCTGACCTGACCAGTCTTGAAGAATGGGCACAAATGAAACCTTGGACTGTATCTTCTTTATTTTTTTAAGAAGTCCAGCGGGTCTTGTATAAGATCTAGACACATGCTTGGAATTAAAGATAATGCTAGAGGCTGGTAGTTTGGTTTGCAAGAGGCCAAGTTCTCATTTAGTTTTCAATTCCGATTTATTTTTAAGATGATTGTTTTATTTAAAAAAATTTAAAGGTTGGAATGATTTGTTTGGTAGATACTCAGCAAGAGATATGAGAATATATTGACATTCATGGGCACAACAATAGGACTAGACTAGATCAACTAGTGAATGAGAATAAATGGGATGTTGACTGAATGGTTCAACAGTGAACAGGAAATAAGATGAGGAATATTGATGGTTGATGCATAGATGACATTAGAAATAAGTTAGGTGTGGATGAGAATGTGAATGTTCATATGCTTTGGCAGGTAGACATTCCATAATATTTTCTGAGAACCTGATAGATTTTCACTGAATGTTAGAGAAAATGTATGATGTAGCAGGAAAAATTACATCTGAAAATCTGTCAAGGACCAAAGGAGTCAGGTTTTATAGACAAAACATAATGAATGATTGTAAGTTACCCATAAATGGGGGGGGAATGAGAGCTTGACCAATATATGAAATTTCTGTCCCCGATAGAATATTCTTAAAGATGGGAAATGAATAGAGATGCTTCAAAATGTGCAAATGCTGATAGAAAGATAGCAGGTAATAAGTATTCTGAGGAAGGAATATTTATTTAAAGAAGCAAAAATAACGTTTGCAGAAAAGCTCTTTTTCATCCAGAAATAAAAGCTTAATATATCAGGAGAAAGAAGAGAGTGATCAAGAATGTATGGGTGATCGATCAGTGTAGTTGTGGTAGACAAAAACTGAACAATCAGTACAAAAGACATGCACTAAAGTGATTTGATTATTCAGAGAGAATGGACACAAATTGAATTGTGAAAGAAATATATGAAGAGAAAGTGAATGATTGAAGGAAAGAAAACTAAATAATGGTTGGATGGAGTTAATGAGAAAGGCAAAAAGGGGAAAGGTAATGAATGAATTGATAAATGGATGTCATGGAAGCAAAGGTACTTTAGTGTATATCTTTTACTGGTTGTTCGGTTTTGAAAGGATAGAAAGAAATGGGGAGGCACAGTGATTGGTATTGGCTATGCCTTCTTTTCCTTTTCTTGTCTCATACTTTTAATTTCATTTGCTTAATAATACTTAATGCCTTTCTGCGTTTCCCATAATTGTTTTATTCTGTTTATTACTAAGGTATTTATGCTACTCCATTCTAGACTCACTGATGTTGTCCTGGAAGAGAAAAGCAAGGTGGGTATGCTTGTACATGTATGTATGCATCAGTGGTGGAATTCCAGTTTTTTTACTACTGGTTCTGTGGGCGTGACTGGGTGGGAAGTTTCTGTAAGCAGGGCAATAAAGATTAGGCTAGAAAAACCAGAATGTTTTTTCCTGCCTTCCTTACATGATTAACCCTGTAAAGTGGGAAAAAAAATGCAGATTTTTTCTAAGAACCGGTTCTCCAAACTGCTTAGAAAATTTACTACCAGTTCTAGCGAACCTGCTAGAAGCTGCTGAATTTCACCTCTGGTATGCATGTGTCCCTTTTGTATTGTTCATCCCGCTAAAGGGTATTTGGGAAAATAAACCAAGTGCACTGGGAAACTTGACACAAGGACAATTCCCACCCTCCATGCCATCACTCTGCTAAACTAATTCCTACAACACTGTCAAAACTATTTAGTAAGACTGTATTAATATTATTGTTTTCATCTTTCCTATTACTTATCTCTTCTACTTATGACTATAACTTTGCTGCTGATATCTTTATGATTTATATTGTTTTATTTAGTTTCCTAGTACGATTTATGTTGATTCTGTCACTAAGTGTTGTATCCTATGATTTATGATGAATGTATTTTTATGATGACAATGATCATGATTTATCATTTATAGATTTTTTTTTTTTTAATTTGATTTATATACCGCCCCCTCTCCTGAAGGACTCGGGGCGGTTCACAGCCAATAAAAACGACATCAACACAGTACAGATTAAGAACAATTAAAACAATTAAA
>JAEANM010001461.1:0-12774 GCA_017656035.1 Myanophis thanlyinensis
CAGGAATAGAAGTTCCTAAGCACTTTCGGTGGAAGTTTGAAGTCTCTCAATCATCTGAGGTGAAAGAGACGTTGTCGGGCCTTTTTAACCATGGTGTAGATGTGGAAGGTCCATGACAGGTTCTTTGAGATGTGCACACCGAGATATTTGAAGCAGTCTACTCACTCCACCGGGCTTCCATTGATGACCGGGGTCTGGTATTTCCTTTCCTGTTTTGCACTGAAGTCCACTACCATTTCCTTTGTTACATACCCAGATTAATATGTTTCAGTTCTGTTATCAGAAGAGAGCTCCTCCCATGGTGCTTTGTCAGAAAATACGGGTAGTTAGGGATGCTTCACTATGCTGGAAAGTCATGGACCAGTGAAACGAACCCATCTCCAGTTATAAAGTCATCCTAGAAACATGTTCAAGAGAAATTCAAAAGAAATCTCCAAGTATTCACAACGTTCAGTGTAAACCTTGTTTTTGTTTTGTTTTTAGCAAAGGGAGCTGGGAAGGTGCATGATAGACTTTGACACAGCGTTCAACCATCTAGGTACCTGATAAACAGGTGGCCTATTGTGATAAGGATATTTGTGGAACATGAGATAGAAGTTAAGATTGCTCCAAAAGGGAAAATTACCTGGAAAAGACAAGAAGACTTTATCTTCAATCAATCCCTTCTTTGTATAATGTCTAAAAAAAATGCAGATGGTTCTTTTCTTTCTCTCTCTCTCTCTCTCTCTCTCTTAGAAAAATAGTGCATAGGTAGAGAAGAAAACAATGCACTGTATGCATCATCTTGGCGTCTAGCTTTATTTTTGCTCTTCATCTATAGCATTGTTGGAAGAAATGTCCATCTGGGTTCAGTTCCATGTGGACTGAAGTGATAAAGACACTGGAAACATGGAGGCTATTTGGAAAGATGGTTTATTGGTGAACAGGTCCACATGGTTTGAGGTTCTGGGCAAAAAGGCACATGGGTGAGAGAGAAGGTTAGATTTATACCCTCTCTTGGGCTATGACCTTGCTTCCTGTTCCTGTGGCAAGGGCAAGTATCCCGATTGTTAGTTGTTGGCTCCCATGTGGCTATGTGGTCATGATTCGAGTTTGGTTGAAACTTTTGGTTGAAACATGTTTGTGCCATGTAGTGAGCTGAGTAATCCCATCATGTCCTGAGGGTGAAGATCTTTTGTGTTGTAGATAAGCTGGCACAGTCTTTTGTCTTGTAGATAGGTTGGCACCAAAATAGCTGCTGGTGGGGCAGGGAGTTGAGGCTCTGAGTTTGTCTTTAGAAACATGTTTCTCCTTTAGGGAAAATATATTATTCTACCTTTTTAGTACTTCCTAAAATATTTCATTCTCCTAGGAGAGGGTTGCATGCTAGCTTCCTACAGTACGGGTGTCAAACTTGCAGCACGTTGCTGTTACATGACATTTTGCAACATTTTTTCCTTTCACAGAGCTGGGGTGTTGCATGCATTGTTGCATCTTGCCCGTGGGCCGCCAGTTTGACACCCCTAATCTATCGGAACACCATTCAACTTTTTAAAGAACATTACAAACTTTTGAAATAATCCATTTTTTTGTACAAAACATGTGTGTATGCCACAGCTTTTGAGAAAATTTAAGGAAAATGTGATCTTTAACACAAAGAATTGTTTTATTTACTAGTGCCTTTGTCCACAAATGTTTAGTTTACTGTTGCCAACAGGTGAAATTAGTTTACAGGTTAGTTAGCTTACAGGTTGTCAACAAGTTGCCACAGAATAGGTTTCCAACTCTACCAAATAAATTTCCCACCATTTGAATCAATCTCTTTTGTAACATACAGCATCAAAACTGTAAGGTTTGTACCATTTAGTAGCAAGCTCTCCAGAAGTGAAAACTTCAGCTCTTAACATGAGATAATTAATCCAAACCATTATATCAAAATTCTTAACAAATACCAGAAGTAGTAATCTAACCACTCAGTTCTTCAGTTAATATAATTAATCTTGGTACAAAAGAATAGATAGTATTTCACTTAAGTCCTTGAACAAGATCTCTATCTCTCCTTCCCCTCCCCCAGAAGTAAGTTGCTCAGGTCAGTGGGACCTACTCTTTTGTAAATATACACATGACTGCAGTATTTTATGATGATTTACAGCATTTCATCCACAGAATTGACATTAAACAAGAATTCAAAAACAAAACATAATGCTCTGTTATGGTGTTGGTTGAAATGCTAGCTCTGGATGTTTGGATAAATGTGTATTCTTTTTTTTCTTTTATTTTCTTTACCAGTGACATGAGAAAATATTTTCAAATTGTCTTACATTCGTTCCACCACATTAAATAAATGAACCATATATTTAACTGGATATTATTAGATGTGATACAAGTTGTGGGCATATAATTTGTTTAGAAGAAGCTAAATGCAGATAATATGAATAAGAATACAGTCTGGTGATAAATAGCATGTCATCTCACTTATTCAACACAGATTTATTTTTGCAATAGGAAAACAAAATGCTAGATGAAAAGAAAACCCATATACATGCACAAAAACAATAACCTTTCACTGAAAGGAAAACTTAAATATAGCATAGGATTCTCAGCTTTGGCATCCTTCCCTGAAATATATAATTTGACTTCTTTTGTAAGCAATCCGAGTCTTCTCCCTCAATCCCACCTCAGCAGAAACTCTGATATTTTCATAACATGCATATAAATAGTGATAAACAGGTACCAGTTCCAAACCTATAGGAAAAATTACTTCAATTAAAAGGTTGGACTAGAATTAGAAGGCTCCAATACCATCCAAATAGGCTTTCCTTCAGTCTCTGAGTCCAGTATTCTCCTTATTAACAGCATCACCATCTTGTCTTGATTTAATTTAATGTTCTCTTCTTCATATTTCACATTTAAACAATATTCAAGGCTTCTTGGGATTGGATAATAAGCAGTAGAGCTGAGTTCATTGATATTTTGATTACACCCCATTCCAAGCTCCAAATGACCATATATGTTTCATGTAGATGTTAAATTGCATTAAGGCTAATGGAACCCTGAGTGACATCATCAAGGTTATAAACACTAATCCAGGGGTGTCAAACATATGTCACCACAGAAGCATTATGTGACATATCGGGACTTTTTTCTCATTTGCTAAATTGGGTGGGGGTGGGGCCAGCACATGACACATCTGACCCACCAGCCATGAGTTTGACTGCCCTGCACTAATCCCTCAAGCACCTTCTGGGGTGCATCCTGACCAGAAGGATCAGCACCGCTGCAAAAGAGTCCTTCAAGAGCCAATTTGCGGTCCCCCAAGAATGGACGGTTAGAGATTAACTTCTAATGATCTACTGGATCCTGTTAGACAGAAAATGTTTTCAATAAGAGTCATATAACTGCCTCCTTTAAGCAAAGGGGAGCATATTCCTCACTCAAAAAAGTAATTGTCATCTCCTGTAATCATGTCCTGAGCATTGAAGAGTATAACAAAGAAATGGGAACCATTGCCTTTCCATGTGTGTTATCCATAGCTTCAAGATTCAGAACCTGGAAAGAATCTGTAAGAACAGAGCAAGTTATTTTGAAGGTTGCTTTTCTATGACCTGCCCCTATGGTGCAGTCCAAATCAAGGCAAATGCAATTAGCTGTTTACTAATAATAATGAAAATTAGTCACAGCTAGCTACTGACTGTCCTGATACACTTTTTATGAAGAAGCAGTACAGTCCTATTCTGTGCAAACACACTGAAAGCAGAAAAGCAAGACTTGTTCTACACATACAGTGTTGTGCACTAGATTGCATACTGCATAAGTGCCCTACTGTTAGCTTGGACAGTTTGTCCTAAGTGTATCTCCATTTGGATTATCAAGGTCTACAAGTCCACAATATTATTTTGGCTCCTTAGTGAACTAAGATTCTACTTGAGTTACAGTATATGTTGAACAGAAAAGGCGATTAGGACCAATAAAGAAGTTAAAATTCTCATTGAAGAAATTTTTATGGAACAAAGAAGTCCTCATGTCCAAGGGCTAATCTGTAAAGATGCATCAATTAAAGGTTCAGTGAATGATCAATTTGCTATCAAACATGATTTGTTTCTTTCCAAAGAATTAAAATTTAGAGAGTAGTGATGATCATATCTTTATGACTAACAGCATCCTTCAAGAACATCATTCTTGATATAACTACTGCATTCAACAAATTCCCTGAAGGCTGCAGTAATTATATTCCTTTATTCCACACTAATGGACTTATTGATTGTTACTTCTCTAAGTAATAGTCTGTAAGGTTAAGAGCTTCACCTGAAATTAGATTTCATATCTATCTGAGAAAACAGCACAATGACTACCTATGAAGAATTGTTCTCATGAAGAAACTTGACACTCTATTTGGTGGAGAAACCCCAAGGTTCTTAACAGTCGGAGGATACAGGTAGAATAAAGGATAAAAGGTAGAACAATATATAACCCCATGCTTCTAGAAGAAAAGGAGGTTATAAGCTGTTAATATTTATTTATATAATCGTTGTATTAGCTTCTTTACTTGGGGAAGCATCTCTAAAACTTTCCTTTGTATCTTATAATATTTTATATTTCACTGCTGTTTTTTCTCTGCCACATAAATTTAGATATATCATTCTGCCATTGTTTAAATGGTTCATCAGTTGTCAAAACAGGTATTGTCTGAAACAAAAAATAACATTCTGGGTAAAACATTCATCTTAATCATACAAATTCTCTCCAACAGGACAGTTATAATTTCTTCCATTTTAACATTCATTCCATGTATTAGCATAATTGTTTTCAAATAACATATAGTTCATATATGTCTTAGTACTACCCAAATATTTAACTACCTTCTCAATAATAGAACCATTTTATTCCTCAATTCTCTTTGATTTTGAACTGTTATATTTTTGTTAATATCTTTGTCTTCTGTTTATTAATCTTAAAACCTGCCAATGCACCATTTTTAAAAAAAATTACCATTAATAACTCAATTCCCTTTAAATCTTCCTAAACCAAGACATCTACACAAACTCTTAAGTTACATGTCTCTTTTTGATATTTATTCTCACAATCTTCTCATCTTGCCTTATCTCCATTCAAAATTTCAAGAACTAAAAGAAACAGAGTGAGCATCCCTGAGTTATTCTTTTCTGTATCTCCCAATGTTTGTTAGATCTCCATTAACAATTAGTTCTGCTTTTTGTGAAGTACCAATCAATCCTATTCATGTTGTCAAGTTCTCCTCAAAATTTATATCTTCCAAAACTCAAACAAAAAAGTCTACTTCAAATTGTCCAAAGCCTTCTCTGCATCTAAAAAGATCAATGTGGCTTGTTTTTCATTATGTAGTTCCAAATATTCCAAAATACCTAACACAGTTCTAACATTATCTTTTAGGTAAAAACCCACATTGATCATCATGAAGAAATTATTGCAAAATTATTTTCAGCTAAAATCATAAACAACTTGTGATTAGTCAATTGATCAGGCATTTGGATCAGGGTGCAGTTACTAAGGGCAGTTAATAGTTTGTCTAAGTGGTTATGTTGGAAAAAGTTGTTTGTTTTTAATCATGGGTTTTCCCCCTCCCCCCCTCCCCCCCCTCCCCCCCTCCCACCCCCTCCCACCAGATGTGAGTTCAGAAAAGGAGGGTGAGTTTGCAGAGTCTGCACAGCAAAGTGTTGCACTGAGTATTAACCAGGATCGGGAATGCTAGCCTAATGGAAAGAATGCTAGTCTGATGGAGCAGCCTCAGCTGAACCAATCATATAAGCTACCAGTTGAGGATGATGGAGGTGAGGCACAGCTGCAGCAAATTAGCCAGGAGGCTCCAGGGAAGGATAAGAAGCAGCTGATGCCTGTTAGAAATGAGGAGAAGGTGGAGTCCACACCTCCTCCTGATCCAAGGACATGTAGAGCAGAGAGGAGACAGGCAAACAATGCTGGTCAGCCAGACTACTCATAAGGAGGCAATCTTGCCTGTCATGAAGGGCTGCATTGGTATTGCCTACTTAAGCCTGCCCTGAAGATTTCTTGAATGTTGCTGGAGTAACATTACCAGTTCTGTTTCTTGTGTGCTTGTGCCATGTCTCCTGGCCTGTTTGACTCCTGGACTTTGTGTATGCCCATTGGACATGGTTACTCAGTGACTCTTGCTGTATTGAGCTTGGAATCTGGACCTGTGCAACAGTGGTGCTTTCTGAGGACTTGTTTGGAGGGTTTGGATGAACACCTGTAGATACCGCTTGCCATGTGGGGAGAGGACAGCACATCCCATAAACTTGACTAGAATCACGTGTGTGAGATGGGTGGTACAATGGTGTGTTAAAATTATCTTGGGTGATGAGGGAAATGCCTAGTGGTGGAATTCATTTTTTTTCTACTGGTTCTGTGGGCGTGGCTTGGTGGGTGTGGCTGGGGGGGTCATGTGACTGGGTGGGTAGTTTCTGTAAGCAGGGCAATAAAGATTAGGCTAGAAACAACACCAGGATGTTTCTTTCCTGCCTTCCTTACAGGATTAACCCTGGAAAGTGGAAAACAAAAACAAAAGGAGATTTCTTCTAACAACCGGCTCTCCGAACTGCTTAGAAAATTTACTAGCGAACCTGCTAGAACCGGCTGAATTTCACCTCTGGAAATGCCTATGGAACAGTCAGACAAATGAAAAAGAGGCTCGGAAAGGATCCTCTTTCAATTCTAGGCTATTAAGATTCTAATAATACACCCTTACAATCAAGTAGAAATAAGTCCATCTGGTCATATTTCTGTCTGGCCTACCTGGGAAGGCTACCAAGCAGGCTATATAAATGCTACAAGCAAAATAAAATTGGTGCAACCTTCAGATTGTACCTCGTGTTTTGCTAATTTTCGCAGACATCCTCTGAATCATTCACAATACTGTTTGGAGCCTGAGGTTCATTTCCCTGACAAGTCTTCACTTTGTTTTCATTGAAAAACAAATAGGGTTTGAAGGGATAAAAAAAAAAAAAAAACATTGGGAAGAAAAGTTGAAAAAAATTACTGGAAATGCAACTTAATGGGGGCAACAGCAATTTAGAATACATTTAGATTTAAAGTTATGATTTAGAAGCTTTTATCTCCAATTTGGAGGAGAAAACAAAGCTGCAATATACTATGCCTATCTCTGGGTAATGTCTGCTATACTACTGAGTTTTGTTTCAGGGTGGTGGAAAGGGGGTCGTAGCTCAATTTGTGAACTAAACACAATATCCACTGGTTTATACTATTATTTAGAGCAGGGACATCTGTAGGAGACATCAAAAACATCAAGATGTCAGCCACAACCATTCAATCAAAGCTGTGCCCTTTTCTTTAAAACAATGAAGCTTCAGTCATATTGTTTTGGCTGCCATCTTGAAGTTTAACTACTGTGGACACCCCTTATTTACTAATTCTTGTAATCTCCAACTGGAGTTTTGATTAAAGGCATCACTTGGGGAAAAGGAACTTAAAAGAGTTTACTTAATGATTAATGATCCCTCTCTCAAAATGATTGGCTGCTTGTAGCCATGTACTTCAACTGCTAATTTATTTTTTAAATGGTGAACTAAATGCCAACTGCACAGGAAGCCTTTTTTTTTCATCAATTCAGGAGGTAGATGGCTGAGGAGATTAAATGAATGGATAGATGGATAGCTAAATAGAAACCTGGCATAGTTTGCAGCATTTAATAATTTCTAGACCCATGAAAATATCTTTAATAATCTCAGCTATTTTCATGCCAAACTTTTTCATTTCATTTGAATCCTATATTCCCAATATCTCTGAGAAACACACTATTTTCTTTATTTCATTATTATTTTTTAATCTCATGTGGATTAAATGGTATTCGTTCCTAGAACTGTTCTTCACAGGTTTTTATTAGTAGCAATGTGCTTGTAGTACCCTTATGATTCTCCAGAGTAGAACCAATATTCAAATTCCGAGATGCAGGAATAGACGAGCAATCCATAAACTATAAATTTAATTCAACCAATGTTTGGCTTAAATAGCTATAAAAACTATTGCTTAGTGAACTGTCACCAAGGTAAATAAAGGACTTTCCTTTAATAATTCAAAGCACTCTTTGAATCATTCGTCTTATCGCAACCTACATTGTCTTTTCAATGCTTTAATGTGTGCTTTCTTCTAAAATTATGTTAATCTGTGTCTTCTCAGGTCCCTCATCATATGAAGACTTTGCCCTATTATGGCTATGACCAACCAGTGATCGGATACTGCCAGGCTCATAAGCCTCTCCATGTAAATAAGGGATATGATACTATTTCCCGAGACCAGGGCGAAACCACCAACTTGGAGCTGAGTCGAGATCACAGCTTCATTGCTACCATTGCACGCTCTGCTGCACCAGCTATTTACATTGAGAGAATACCAAACTGAGGGATCACTTTCTGAATGAAAATATGAAGAAGAACGTGTGGGAGGGTTCTTATTTTCCCCTCTGCAGGGAAAAACAACCCCTTCGATTCAAGAGATGAAAGGCGCAAGAAGATATTTTGAACCATTCCGGTGGCAGAAAATGTTCTCAATCCAAAACCACAGAGAGAGAACAAAATGGCAGATGTCTCACAGAACACTGTGGAAATTCAATCTGGTGACCTGGCAGTGCAAAATGTCCTTTGGTTTTAAACTGTTGAACAAACTTCTCGGTGTAAATAAAGAAAGAAAAAAAAGATTGTCGAGTTCTTATATGAAAAAAAAAAAGAAGTTAGATTTCACTCTAGCAAGATAAAGGGATGGATTAAAAGTTGTGTTTGTATATTTGATTTTTCTACATTGCACGGTTCTGATGGAAAAGAACCACAGATGCCACTTTGGGGTGCAGGGGGAGTGGGAGGGTTTGCCAAATACAGAATGAAGTATTATTTCTTTATAATTGTTTATTAGTCTTAGAGGTTTCCTTTAACATTTCCCCTTTTTTCAAATTGGAACATACCAAATCAATTTTTTTTCTCACTTCTTTATTTCCTAAGAATGCAAGATCTGTCTTATAAATTCCAATTCCAAATAGGGTGTCAAAGGCATTTATTGAACCAAACGGACACTGACGATTCTGTAAAAGAACCAAGATGCATAACTGACAAAACTTGGGGTGCATGTACATTTTAAAACACATGCTGTACATTTTTGATGAGGGGGCTGACTTTTCCTTGATTTTTTTTCCTTATCTTCATTGTGATTCATTGTTGACACTTCTGTTATGTTTTGGGGCTCTTTAAAAAAAAGGGGGGGATGATTAATGATGCAATATGAGCTCACACTTGAACATGGAACTTCTAAATGTAAAGGAAAGGGAGGACTTCGGTTATAGAGATAAACATTACGTACCCTACCTGTTGAAAATTATTAAGATGGGCTGGCAAACAGGATGCTTCGGTGAAATTTGAAGGAAGATGTGATTTAAAAGGGAAAAGTAAAGAAATCATGGAAGGATGTGTAACACTGTTTGATTTATTTTTAATTAATTATTCTGATCAGTTAGCTTTTGTGTAGTTTTTATCAATAAAAGAACAAAAATGATGGGGGAAAATAAACATATTATTTTGTGGTTGAGATGCCACCTAAACTAATGTTTAGTTGAATGTTTTCTTTAGCTGTTTTATATAGTAATACCTATAATTAATCATCACAAATGATGAATATATATATATATATCCAAGAATACGATATGAAACCATAAAAAGTGAGTAATCTAAAAATAAAAACAAGAAACATCCATATGTGTCTCATTTGGACAACGAAATTCTCAGCCATCTCTATCCCAGGCAGGAGAGCCTTCAAATAATATAATAGAAAAGGAAGTGCTTGAATATTTGGAGGAAAGTAACTCTAGAAGCAGGATAAGGTTTCATCATGGTGTCCCTGAAGTTGGCATTTCTGGATATTTGGGACACTCAGCAAGCCCCTTTGACTAGAATCACTCAGCAAGCAGAGAAAGCAACCTGAGATATTAAGGGCCAAAGCTACATAAGAGCCAGAAGCTGCTGGCAGTTGTGTAATGGTATTACATGGGAGACTGAGGAACTCCTATTGGTCCTCAAGCTGCTAGATGCTAAGTATCCTAATGGTCTTCAAGGGCAATCCCATGTAGTGCGAATTGCAATGATCTAATTGAAAGCTGACAAGAACATGAGTGACCAAGAAGTTCTTCCAAAAATCCACAAAATCTAACTGCTTGATGACTTGCTCTATTTGCTGTCCAAGTAGGAGCTTGGAGTGCAAGAGAAATATAAATTTCAAGGCTGCTCGATCTCAGAAAGCACAAGCCTGTGATATTGATGTACACTCAAAAATTAAAAAAAAAACCTTTAAAAAAAGGTTCAAAGATGGACTATCTCTGGAAAGGACTTATGAATCAAGAGTTACTCTTGTTTGTCTGGGATTTAGTTCAAGGTTCCTTCTCCTTATTCAATCCTTAATAGCTTTCAGGATTTGAGTCAGGTCGTCCACTGCATTTGGAAATATACTGAATATCATTAGCACGTTGGCAGATGATGGATCTCCAAATTTTCCATGTTAAACAGCAAGGGCAATAATACTATTGCACCCTGTTATGAAGCTCCCAATGGCCCATCCTCTCGCCTTCCACCATCACTGACTGAATCCAATTGCTAAGAAAGGGTAAAATAATATTTTTTACTCCCAGCACATGCAATCAGCCCACAAGGATTCCATTGTTCATGGCTGATAAACTGCCAATAAATCAAACAAGATCAGGACCCTTTATGCAGGTCCTACAGAGGCTTCAAGTTGGTCAATGAAGTTTTGATCTCACACCCTGAATCCTGATTGGAAAAGATCCAGAAAATCTGTTCCATCCAGGATTCCCTGTAATTGCAGTCCATCCATTTTCCCAACAATCATCCCTTTGGAAAAAAAAAAAAAAGGGAAAAATTGGAGATTAAAGATGTATTAAACTTAATTATGTATTGACTCCGCTGGAATGACTGATCACTGCCTAGATCTATGGCCCACCATGACTACCTTTCTATTTTTGTTTAAATTAAATATGCAATATGTATGTACAGTATGTGTATACATTTGTGGGCTTGTGTGTGTGTATGTTCTGATTCTGCTATGTATTAGTATTGCTATATACATTTTTTTTTAAAAAACAGCTACATCAGGCAAACAATGATACAACTGAGTAACTTAGTCAAGTACCTTATATATTTTCTTATACTGGAATGACTCACTTAGTTTCTAAACCCCATCAGATCATTTATTCCATAGAATTAAAATTGCACTGGGTGGGTTTGGGTTAAGAGTACATTTCATTTTACACTAGCCTGCTTTCATACAATCTGTACACCCACACAAATAAGAATGATAGCGAGAGAAATGTAACCTAGAGATGACTGTGAATTCCTATTCTCCAATTTTTAATGATTTTATCCAAGTTGTACCTTCAGAACATAATACGTGAACTGAGATGCATTTTCTCATCATTTTTTTTTCTTTCCAAAATTATGGAATGTGTTTTTATTATTTAAAAAGTAAACCAATGATATTGTGCACAAACATCTTCATAATAGCAGAAAGTCTTCACAAAATGCAAAAAAATCAAGGTGTGCAAATATTGGATATTTTAGGAGGCACCATATATATGTGTGTGTACGTGTGCTTATATTTAATTGCTCATAGGCTATTGAAGTGGAGTTGGGAAAAGGTGGCTTACAAAAGATTGGAATGCTAAAATAGCAGAAACTAATTTAAAATTGTCCCTGTAGTTGACCTAGAGAAGAAGTTTTATTCACAACTTAGAATTCTTTTCATTCTAGCAAGGCATTGAAGTGAAATAATTTCTGTCTATAGCACTTATGTTCTAAAGGGACGTAATTATCTTTGGCCCTATATTTCTAAGCAATCCCTTCCTATATCTTGTCTATGACAACTCTGAAATAAGTGCAAAGCTCGATATAGGGCTAATTACACTATGTCAAGTATTGTTTTTTTTTTTTTAAAGAAGTTTACACAGAGAGGGGAATGTAACCTTGAGATGATGAGATAATTCTTTAGTTTTTAAATAAATTTATCCAATTTTCATCTTCAGTATTTGTACAATGGAAATGACCTTCCTCAACAAAATTCTTAAATTTTAAAATTTTGTAATGCATTTTTATTATTCACAAATTAACCCCAACCATATTATATATAGAAATATTCATAATAGTAGAAAGTTTTTTTTTTTTTTTACCAAATGCATTATTCTAAGAAAGGTGCTGGTTCTTACCTTCAAGGTGCTCCATGGCTTGGGACCCGGGTACTTATGGGACTGCCTGTTGCCACTATCAGCCTCCCACTGACCTGTGCGTTCCCACAGGGCAGGCCTCCTTGGGGTTCCGTTGCCTGGATGTCGTCTGGCAGCCCCGAGGGTTCGAGCCTTCTCTGTGGGGGCTCCCTCCCTTTGGAACGAATTGCCCCCGGAGATCTGGACCATCACAGACCTACGGACCTTCTGGCGTGCATTAAAAACCTATTTGTTCCAACAGGCCGGTCTGGCCTAATACTAATTAGTTGGGGTTTTTTAAATTGGGTTTTAAATTTTTAACATTAAATTTTAATTTTTTTAAGTTCATATTAGGTTTTAAATTTAAATTGTGATCAGCCACCCAATTTAGTTTTAACTTTTAATTTGTTTTTAAATTGGTATTTATTGTGTGTTTTTAATCTGGTTTTAATTGTTATATATTTGTGTTTTATTAGGCTGTACACTGCCTTGAGTCCTTCGGGAGGGATGCGGTATAAAAGTTTAAATAAATA
>JAEANM010001461.1:13075-27808 GCA_017656035.1 Myanophis thanlyinensis
GAGAGAGAGAAATAAGTGATTCATTTGTTGTCCAAGCTAGTATAACCTTAAGAATTTGTTTCACTAAAAAGATTCCAGAAAAGCTAAGAGCCTGTAATATTGAATAAGTTGCAGATGGACAAGAAAAAGGCATTTTGAACCAGTTTAAAGGTCAGGCACTTTGATATTTTATAAGATATATTTTACTGCCTTTTTAGCCTAATCTTCAGCCAAAGGATTTCCAAGATTCACATACAATGAATAAAAAAAGAAGAATCACGTTTCCTTTTTGCAGGCTTATAATCTAAAAGACAATAAATAGGAAAAAAAATAAGATTGATGGGAAGAGGAGGACTTGAACATGAGCACAAGTTCTTAAATGATGACTTGTATTTAGTTCAAGACAGAACAACCTATGGGAAGTGATCTCTTGGCAAGTCTTCCTCACTGGAATCCCATATAGAAAATAGATTCTTGACATTTGACAATCAGTATCTGGAAAGTGTTTCACAAAATGTGTCTTGGGTTCTCTAACTGAAAAGAAAAATCTCACAAAATGAACAGAAGAACTACGATCGATACTCTTGAAGCTACAGAGAATAGCAATAGCGCTTAGACTTATATATCACTTTATAGTGCTTTATAGCCTCATTTTACCCACCCCGGAAGGAGGGAAGGTTGAATCAACCTTGAGCTTGGTGAGATTGGAACTGCCAAATTTCAGGCAGCCAGCAGTCAGCAGAAGTAGCCTGCAGTACTGCACTCTAACCATTGGGCCACCGTGGTTCATGAACCCCAACCTTCAGAAGACAACTGAAGTCCGTCACAGTTTTGAGCAGTAGCCACAGCAACTTCAGAGGATAATCACAATAAAAACTTCCCCTCAAGCATCCAGTTAAGACCTGTAGGACGAACAAGTATCAAATTAAATCAAATTTTATTCATCACATGCACAGTCATACATGGTATGAAATGCGTGAAATGTGTATGTGGAATATGAAAAAGTAGGCCTTTTTACAGTGGATAATTAACAGAATAAAAAGGGGATGGAAGAGGAAGAGGATTTTCTACTTAGTTGTAGCTTGTTCCATCCACTGATGGTTAAAAATTGGAGATTTGGTTTCTTTTATTGATGTTGATGTTATTTTCCTTTTCCATCAGAACCTAAAGTTTTACTGCAGAGAACACTCTGGAACCACCCTTGTGGGGGTGTGGCATTTCACCTTGTTATAGTAAAGCACTTTTAAATGGAGATTTAGATAAGGTCAATGCTTTAACATCCTGGGCTATTACTCATGTGCTATATTTACACAAACTCGTTCTTTGTTAAAACAATTGCGAAGGAAGGAAGATGTTCTACTCTGTTAGAACAAAGGGATACTTCACTTCACAGCCTTGCTTTGAGAGGCCACTTGTCAAGCTCCAGTGAAATTAGGAGATTTAATGAATGTAAAGATGTATTGCAAATTTAAGCTCTCTACAAGAATCTGAACTACTAACAGTATAGGGAAATTAGGGGAGATAAGAATAGAAAGGAATTCAATGTGATCTGGACTTAGATCTCTTGTGAGTGCAAAGGGACTCATGACTGATGATGTGTTTGACCCCTCCCTCAGGCTCACCCTGCTCATCTACAACACTTTTACAAAGGTTTAGACAAAGCATCCCTTCAAAATTCTACATAATCCTAATGAAGATGCTAAAAATCATCTTGAGTGCAGTTCTGTTCCTGGTGATTTAATGGACATGTCTATCTATGTAATTTTTTTGACAGCAATATGGAAATGGTTTGCCATTGCCTTCTTCCGGACATAGTGTTTGTTTATTTGTTTGATTGATTGATTCCCTATCTAGAGATGCCTTTCCATGATGGTGCCAGTTAAGAATTTATAAGTGCCATGGTCGCACAGTGGTTAAAGTGCAATATTGCTGGCAAACTCTGCCCATGGACTGGAGTTTGATCCCAATGGGGGATCAAAGTTGACTCATGCCTTCCATCCTTCTGAGTAACAGGACAATCCTGATTGTTAAGGTTTATATGCAAATAATGCTCCAGAGAAAACTGCCCAGAGAAACACTATAATTGTAAAACATTATGGGATGGCATTTAAGTCTAATTGCTATTGCTATTCTGTGGGTGCATTTTTATTTTCCTTGAATGTTCCAGGATATTCTTGATCAGGAGAAAATGAAGGTCATCAAAATGTTGGACAGTGTTCTTCTCACCAACAAAATAAACTGAAAGAAAGTATTCTTTAAAAAAAATAGATATTTAATTTAGTTCTACTGCTGAAATTATGAAATTACATATGTCCTACATAACCCCTCCCTCCATGAAAAGCCAGAGGGGAAATAATGGAAAGTCTATGAAAATAGAAAACTGAAAAGGACAGAAAATATAAAATTAAGAAAGCAATGAGAATGAAACAACTCAAGGGGGTATTAATGAAGCAGAACAACAAAGACCACCCACACAGGCTCAGAGTAGTCTTCGTTTGGTACATGGGATGTTCAGTTGGTCAAGAGATATGTTAAAGGATTCAGTTGAAAGAGGCAGTGACACATAGCATTCCAGGTTTTTTTCCCCTCTTATTTTATTTTAAAGACAGTGAAAAACACTTTCTTCTCCAGCTTCAAGCTATGTAAGGGATTTGAAACCCCTTAACAGCTCCACATTCTGCAGGAAACAGTTAGCTACCCACCCTTCCAGCACAGCAGGTCATTATAAAGGTACAGAAGATAAACATGTTCACCCTGCCTTGTAACTTTTATCTCAAAGCTTCTAAATGTGAACACCGTTGTATATGTGAGCGCCCAGAATATATGCATCCCCCTCCATGTTGGGAAATACCGAAACTTCCTAACTGGAATTAGGAAAAGATCTTGCAGGCTTCACTAGTTGTTGTTTTACAATGTCTCTTACTTGAATGAACTGGAAGTTGATTCTGGATCAAACTGGTGACCTACTGACAAGTAATCTAATTTCTAATCCATCCCCATGATATTGTATGAATTGTTTAGTCATTTGGTCAATGGTGCTTTTCTTCTTTGGTGAGTTTTCTCCAGTAGTGGAATTCATTTTTTTTTTCTACCGGTTCTGTGGGTGTGGCTTGGTGGGCGTGGCTGGGAGGTCATGTGACTGGGAGGGCAGTTTCTGTAAGCAGGGCAATAAAGATTAGGCTACAAACAACAAAAGAATGTTTCTTTTCTGCCTTCCTTACAGGATTAACCCTATAAAGTGGAAACAAAAACCAAAAGGAGATTTCTTCTAACAACCGGTTCTCTGAACTGCTTAGAAAATTTACTACCGGTTCTAGCGAACCTGCTAGAACCTGCTGAATTTCATTTCTGGTTTTCTCCAGACTCAGTGTTTGCAAATGCTGTGTGGACTTCTAAACACTCAAAAACACTCAAACTTCCAGCAAAACAAAAACTGTCCCATCCATTTTAGAATCATTAGCCATTTTTCCCACAGCCACTAATCAGGGTTTCCCCACCTCCTAACAATCCAAATCTATGTTGCCATTTTAGCTGCAGATAATTACTTCCATTTTCAAGCTTTTTCTTCACATCAACCTCCTTATCCCTTTAAGACTTTCCTCTTTGCCAGCTTCATATTGGAGCATCTAAAAGCTCCCCAATTGCACCTACTGTCCATCAGATCTGGTAAAAGAGGCAAGCTTTGGGTTCCATCTATTAAAGAATGCTATCAAGTGAGACCCAGGTGGAGACCCTTTTCTGCTATGGACCTGGTCTTTGGAATATCAACTTATTAGAAAATATTGGCCTCTTTTTAACACCTCTAACATCAGGCATGGAAGTTCAGTTGTAATATTATATTTTTAACTGCCCAGAGTCATGATAATGAGAAAGGCAATCATATTCAATAAAATAAATTAATATTTGCCAATTCTCCTTCTCACATGAAGACTATATTTCCATGAGACCCTAAACTAACTTCAATTCTCAGCTCTTTATTAGCACAATTAAGCATAACATTACTTGTAGAGTAACTCTACTAAAGTAGATTGTTCATTTGATTGTCACTTGGATACAGGGATACATGAGGAACCAGCAAGATGCTCTGGCAAGAAAATTCTCATGAGACCTTTCCTATGAAACTCTTGGTACATTATTTCTGTTCTCCTCCTATAAAAAATCCCATTCTCTTTACGAGTGAGATCAGATGTTATAAATGTTGAAATGTTAACATCCTCTTGCTTTTCAAAATATCAAACTTCCAGCTTTCAAGTGCGAAAGAGGTCAATTTCCTGAGGGAGAATCGCTTGGATGTTCGGCTTCTCTGTGAAGCAGAGTGAATATGTGAATAAGAAAATTTACATGCCACATTTATTCAGAAGACTGAGGAAAGACGAGACCATTGAATTATTTATTTCAAGGTTTCAAGTTGTGGAATGTACAACAACAATGGAACTGGTACATGAAACATTTGTGTTCCACAAAATTTCTCATTCCATTATATATGCTCCCCTCCCCCCCATCAGTGATGGGCTGCTGCCAGTTTGGACCAGTTCTACCAAACCGGTAGTTCCAACCATCAACTGGCCCCACCCGCAACTCTGCCCTATCCTGTCATATACTGTATCTCTTTATTTCTGGTTCAGCTGATTTGTGTGGCACAGATGATTTCCGCTTTTCTGTGCTTCTGTGCTATTCTACTTACCAGGACTGCCTGATAAACTTAGCATGAAATTGCTGTATTTTGGAAGCCGTGCAGAAGCACTGGAGCTCACATTCACACAACCAGTTGTTAAATTATGTGCAGTCCACCACTGCCCCCAATAATGATAACTATGCTGGAAACAGTTATTATGTCAGGGTTCCACACAGCACCCGCAATTTAATCAAAACTCCAAAGAAACTAAAATTTTATTTTATTTTATTTTATTTTATTTATTTGATTTCTATACCGCCTCCCTCTTGAAGGTCTCGAGGCGGTGTGCAGCCTTTAAAAACACAGATATATGACAATCTAAAAACAAAATTTAAATTTAAATAAATGCAGTGGCTGATCAATTAAATTAAAACCAATTAAACTGAAACAATTAAAAAATTTAAAACGTTAAAAATTTAAAATTTAAAAACTAATTTAAAACCCCCACTGAAAGTACTAGGCCAGACCGGCCTGTTGAAACAAGTAGGTTTTTAATGCATGCCGGAAGGTCCATAGGTCCGTAATGTTCCGGATCTCCGGGGGCAATTCGTTCCAGAGGGAGGGTGCACCAACAGAGAAGGCTTGAACCCTCAGGGCTGTCAGATGACATCGTCCAGACAGTGGAACCCCAAGGAGGCCTGCCCTGTGGGAATGCACCGGTCGGCTGGAGGCTGATGGTGGCAACCGTAAGTACCCGGGTCCCAAGCCATGGAGCGCTTTAAAGGTAAGAACCAACACCTTGAATTGCACCCGGAATGCCAATGCAGCTCACGCAGGAGATGTGTAATATGGGAGCTCCGAGGAGCCCACAACATCACCCGCGTGGCCGCACTCTGCACCAACTGTAGCCTCTGGATGCTCTTCAAGGGGAGCCCCATGTTTAGAGCATTGGCATAGTCTAGGCGAGAGACCACGAGGGTGGAAGTGACTGTGCGAAGAGCACCCTGATCCAGAAGGGTCGCAACTGGAAGATCCTTCGGACCTGATAAAATGCCCCCCTGGAGATGGCTGCGATCTGATCTTCCAATGACAGCCGTGCATCCAGGAGGACACCCAGATTGTGAGCCCCCTCCGCAGGGGTCAAGATCTCTCCCCCCATGGCCAGCGATGGAACAAGCTGGCTGTATCTGGGCGCAGGAAACCACAGCCACTCAGTTTTGGTGGGTTGAGCTGGATCCTGTTTAGACCCATCCAACTCCGCACGGCCTCCAGGCACCAGTTCATCACTTCAACGGCTTTGTTGGGGTGGCCTGGGGTGGAAATGTACAGCTGAGTATTGTCAGCATACTGGTGGAAATCCACCCCAAAGCCACGGATGATCTCACCTAGTGGCTTTACATAAATGTTGAACAGCATGGGCGAGAGCACTGACCCCTGAGGCACCCCACATATTAAGGGCCTTGAGGCCGACCTTTGCCCCCCAAAAGTCCTTAGAATGAGATTTTATTGAAGACATTGTATTGGTATGTCTGCAGAAATCCTGAATCTGAAATATCCAGGCTTTCTCCACTCAGCTAAAGTGAAAGTTCCTTCCCATTAATTATCACATGCCGACTGCCCTCCAATCCAGCCAAGGTACCATCCAATGTTCATCTCTGCAAATTGCCCATTCCAGGTGCCAACAGATTGTCCTCGATTCTCATGAGAACGTTCAGAAGGAATGTGAAAAAGATAACGGCCTCCGAGTTGTTGCTTTCTCAAGTCAACTCCCCAACTCCTCAGCTTTTCTTTCAATGTGTCAAGTCTAAAAGTAACTACCGTAATACTTGCAAAAGTATAGAATAGTAAAATAGCATATATTTTCCTTTTAGGCATGGCATATAATAGGTGAGTGGAAAAGCTACAGTTTGCGTTAGAAGATTGGACTGATTTGGACTGTGCATGGTACAAGAGCAGGAAAACCAGATTGCCATGCAGTATCTGTTTGTAATAAATCCAGCCTCCTCCATGATTCAGTTGGGAATGAGGACAGATCCAGTATGCATCACTGAAACCTGGATGGATGAGAAGTGCGGGGAATCATGGAGAATTGTTCAATCAGATTTCATATTTTGCATCAGGCTGTCAGCCCTTCAAAGCAGATCAGTCTCGGAAACCTAGGACATGTAGGTTTATTGTAAAGCTACAGTAACTGACTCTTGCAAGTCTGAACGTGCTCCCCCACCACCACCACCAATGCCACCTTTGTGAGAATTTATCTGAGACCTTTTCCTCACCTTGCATTCTTGCTCCAGACTCAGGTAATCTTTCATCTAACCATTCTTTGTGTCCTCAAAGCCATTCCCACTTCCTTTTATACAAGCCCAATCCATGGGAAGGGAAGGTTGTGATATACCAGGACACCCTAGCTATTGCAAGGGCCTCTGTTCCACATAAATCCAGATCTAAAGGCTTACCCTTGACATTGAGCCAGGGGTGGAATCCAACCGGTGTGTGCGCATCCATGCCAAACATGCTGCAGCGCAGCTCTTTAAAGTGTTTTTAGAGGCACCAGAGGCAGCGGGGATCATCAGGAAGGCTCCATAGACACTCCAAACAGCTGATTTAGGTAAGTAAGAAAAAATACGAAGCTTGTATAAGGAAGGATAAGGGCTGGTGGACGGGACCAATTTCAAATCTCTACTACCGTCGGGTGATGTGGTGCGATCTGGCTGAATTTCACCACTGTATTGAGCCAAGGACAAGCTGGAAATTTTGCTATTAGACCATTCTTCATGGCAGCATTCTTCACTGAGCTGCTTGATATCGGGGATGGCTGTGGAATCAGCCATTCTGGTAATACTGGGGGTATTTCTCCTCCTTCCTGGGATTGGATAAAAGTCAGTCATTCATGGCTACCATAACAATCATGGTGGTTATTCCAGATCATCCTGGCTCATGAGACTGGCTAGATCTGCATTTACCTTGCAATAGATACCTTGTGATTTGGGGGGAACCTGGTTTAGGGAGACTTTTCTATCAGTCTGTGGTCATGGGCAGGATTCCTCGGGACAATGGGATTAATTGGAGCAGCAACTTTGCAGAGAGGAGGAGCTTACAAAAAAAATGACCTCCCTAAGAAGGATCCAGCTGGTTTCTGGTTGGGGAGCTTTCCAATGATCTGAAGGCCAAATTTTTGGGGTGCTTGGTTAATCTCTGGAGCGCAAGTCAACTAGGGTATTAACAAGATCACCTCTGCTTCGCCTCTCCCTGGCTGTAGTCAGGTAGTCCTCGACATACAGCCACAATTGAGTCCAAAATGTTGGTTGCTATGCAAGACAAATTCCTGTCCCTTAGCAGCAGAAATTTTGGGTTCAAATGTGGTCGTATCTCAAGGGATGCCTGTTGGGACAGCCAGGAAGAGGCCAAGCGGAAGGTGATTTTCGTCCCATTTTATGACTTTCTTGACAGAGTTGTTAAATGAATCACTGCTATTGTTAAGTCAGTAACATGAAGTGAATCTGGATTCCCCACTGACTTTGCTTGTTAGAAGGTCACAAAAAGGGAACTCATGAGCCCAGGACACTGCAACCGTCATAAATATGAATCAGTTGCCAAGTCTCTGAATTTTCATCATATGGCCACAGGGATGCTGCAAGTGTGAAAATCAGTCATAAATCAGTTTTTTTCAGTGCCATGGTAATTTTAAATGGTCACTAAACTTACTGCTGTATGTTGAGGATTACCTGGATTGTGCATTGTTTTGTACACACAATTCCTCTGGGAAATAAAATGGGTAAAGAGATGCCTGGAGTGATACCAGTGGAAGACAAGAGAATGTGTCCAGATACCAATAAGAATCCAAATTCAAATCTACGTTGTGACAATAAAGATGCAAAGTACAGCTATGTTTCTGCTCTTATTATACAGTACCTGCACTATCAGCCAATTGCACTGTTTACAATTTCCAGGCTCTTGTGTGAAAGGAAGGGCTGGAAAATGCAATCAGTGTTCACTGTGATCACCTGGCCAAGAATTTCACAGCTGGAAGCCAATAGGGCAAAAGCTAGGTAGTAGATGGCAAAGGCAATGGTGTGATGTTGCCAGGCAAGTTTTGAGTTTCTATATTTGAGGAAATGAAAAGAGTTCTCTTAATTTTAAGAGATTAATCTCTTAATTTTTGGACTACTTGTGGATTGAATACCTGCCCCACTGGGCTGATGAAAAGGATTACTCCATGCTGTAGTCAACATTTATTTGAAAGATGGGTGTTTTATTTCGAGAATAAAAGGCAGACACAAGGTTATCTTCCTGAAATCAGCTCTTTTTATTTCAAGGAATAGTCAGACAAGAACAAGAACAGTTTAAATTGACATCTATATACAACTGTGCGCTTTATCCAATCAGAGAGCAGGATTCTCCCGCTCTCTGATAACGGTTGCCAGACTTGGTGTCTACTGCATACCAAATAAGGTATAGAACAATGGGGAGAGGCCAGAGGCTCTTAAAGGGATAGTCACCCTTCAAAAAGCCAGGCCTAGATCTAACAAAATTGGATAACTTCCCTCTGGTCTCAAGTCTTTCTTTCTTTCTGAGGAAAGGTTACTGAAAAAGTTGTGGATCTACAGCTGGGAAGGGCTCTAGAAGGTATGGATTTTCTTATTACATTTGGAAATTAATTATGGATTTTATTTACTTGATTTTAATACCGATTTCTTCTGTTTTATATTGTACTTTGTATAAGGCATGTAGAATCCACTAGGTTTCAGGCAATAAATAAACCATGTCAATAAACCTGCCAATAAAAAAAATAAATACCCAAGTCATCTGCAAAAGCCCTTAACTTTTAAGTTTCTTTTTTTAATCTTTACTCCCACAGTTCTATTTGTCTTCTATCTCTATTCAGTATTTCAAGAACCAAAAAAATAAATAAATCCAAGAAGTAGGACAATAGCTATCTCAGTTCCATGCGTAAAATAACAAAGAATGTGGCCTATCATGAATATCTCCTGTGCAGACACTTGTAAAATTCAAAATATGAAGCAAAATGCTTTTAGCAAGCTCCAGTATATACAAACAGACATTTGAGCTAACAGTAGTTAGTCATACAATATATTGTATCATAAATTCACAAATCAATCTTGGTATACATATCACATTAAGATATACAGATGTAGAAAACCAAGCTTAATTGTAAGCAAGTTTAACATGTTGAACAATCAAGTTGAGTGAACACATCTACTAAACATTTACTTGACCTGCCATACCATGTTATGTGAACAAAATTTATAAATATTTTCTGTGGTAGGGGGGATATGCTACTTAAGGCTTCCTGACTATGTGTGTTGATATTATTTACAGTACATACATTCATCCTGTGTTTATAGCACTATATCAGACATAAACTGCCAGTACATTTTTATTAAGCATTTATGTGTCATGCAAACAGTGGTTAAATGATTTAGAAAGTAGGCCTGCTTGGTTGTAAAATGATGCAGCTCTTCATATAAATCCCTGGGTAAATATTTGCTGTACATCAATATTGCTGATATTAATTAATGTAAACTGTATTTATAAGTGCACATTGGATGATTTATAAGTCCTAAGGATCTGAAATATGATGCAAATTAATGCATATTTTTCATTAGTATTTGTAATATTTATTTTGTGCTATATCTAGACTTTCTGCATAAAGGCATGCCAAATTCTGAACTTAAATAGATGCAAGTTTTACCTTAAGACTTGGTTACGTCTAGCTTACTGCACAAAAAAGGACTAGGGTTGACATGATAGCAGAGTTCCAATATCTCAGGGGCTGCCACTAAGAAGAGGGTATCCATCTATTCTTCAAAGCATCTAAAGGGAGAACAAGAAGCAACGGATAGAAACATATCAAGGAGAGAAGCATCCTAGAACTGAGGAAAAATTTCCTGACACTTAGAACAAGTGGAACGACTTGCTTCCAGAAGTTGTGGGTGCTCCAACACTGGAAGGTTTTAAGAAGAGATTAGACAATCATGTCTCTGAAATGGTATAGGGCCGTGATGGTGAACCTATGGCATGGGTGCCACAGGTGGCATGCAGAGCCACAAGCTGTCAGCCAACTTACTTCCAGCTGAGCATGCACGTGCAATTGCACCTGCATGCATGCATGACTGCAGAGACCCAGCTGGTCTTCGGACCTCCGCTGTGCATGCGCGTGATTGCAGCAGGAAATCCAGCTGGTCTTCAGAGCTCTCCTGCATATGCACATATGTGCATGAGTGGCTGTGTGCAGCATGTGTGCGTTGCACATGCAAAAGCTGCATGCATGCACAGATGGTATAATTGCACATGCAGCGCATGTGGAAGAGCCACATGCAAGTGTGGATGGCATGCGCAAAGCACATACTTTCCGGCACTCAGTAAATAAAAGGTTCGCCACCTCTGGTATAGGGAATTGGACTAGAAGACCTCCAAGGGAAGTCCCTACCAACTGCGTTATTCTGTTCAGTATATATGCCAGACTTTATCTCAGATAAATATATTTCCATCATCTTAGACTTTCTGGACAATCTTCAGTTCACTATACTGTCTGGTACTGCACTTCACAAGCTATAGTTATGACTCCCAAACTATAATGGCTGAGTAGTTAGAATCCAAACCTAAATTTAGGTTTGCTTCTCTAGGGCCATTATGCAGACTAAGGCAGTGTATCTTAAGGAGATAATTTTGTACTTTTGTTACCCCCTCCCCAAGCCAACAAACAAGTCCTGAAGTCTGATTACTTTGCCATAAAAATTGTTCCTGAAATGGGAGAAGGTGTCATCTTACTTTTCTCAGGGAGCAGAATTTTGGACATCTGATAACACTTTCATCTTGAATTTAACTATTTCCCACCATTTTATAACCTTGATTGGTCTTGTGTTCCATTGCATCTGAAATTAATTCCAGAACTGATAAGAGTTGGAAACAATAGTTGAAGGCTCTGCTTAATTTACAATACTCTTATCAGCTCTGCATCATATTCATTTAGTTAATACCTTGTTAGACTTATAAATCAACTTTCTTCAAAGACTTTAAGACTTGCACCCCCTTGTCTATTTTTTTAACCTCACATGAGAGATGGAGATAGTTGAGATGTTCTAAGCTGAGATCTACTAAGTTTTTCTTCAAAATGGGAAGGAATTTGAATAAAACTCAAAACATACACTCCAAAACGAAAAGTCTGTCTCCAACATAATCTTGATTTCCAAGAATGCTTCTTGACTCCAAACATCTGCCAAAGGGTGCATGTATGTGCAAAAGGGATATTAGTTGGTGCAGCTCACTGCCCTTTGCTGTGAATGATACAAAATCAAATCAGCAATCAAGAAAATGTGAAATTGCTCAGTCCTTGCAGAATACTTAAGTATTTTCCCTCAAGCTTTGGCTGGAATCAACAGCAGGAAAGCCACAGTTTCATAATTGTGTTGCTTCCGCACAATAAAAATCTTTGATGTCTATAGAGGAAGGAGAATCTACCAACAAGGTTTTCTGCTTCAGAAAGTCAGTGTAGTCAAGCCTACTTAACTTCAAGAAGTAAGTTGGTTGTTGTGGTTGAGTAGTTGAGAAAAATAAGTACGTAGATAAGTCTTGGCTGGTTGTTCAGGAAAGGAATGTTTTACCTAAATCTAAGGTGTTTTTCTTCATTTAGTTTATGTACTTTTACTGGCAGGTATGACTGGAATGCAGCTGGTAGAGTTTCCCCTCTTTGTTAGTTCATTAAAAAAAATAATCAGTTGAGCTGTTAGTCTCCATCTCCTAGTAAAATCCCAGACTCAAAAAAAAAAAAAAATGCTTTGGCTTTTCCTGTGGCAAGAATTCAAGGTGCAAATAAAGATGGGTTTCTCATGGCCCCTAATTCAATTTGTAGAGGCTTATAATTCACCAAAATACGCCAGTTGAGTATGATTAGAAGATAAATTTCTAAGCAGAACTTCTCTGAAAGGTTTCAAAAGATGGGATGGGCATTATATGCCATAAGACATGTTCCCTGAGATAGCTAGGAGAGAAATACTAAGTGACAAGGTCTAATTGGAACAAGTGGTCTAGCTGATAGAACAGTGAAACTACATCCTGAAAGCTACAGAGGTTAATAAGCTTTGTTTGGTTAAATTATTTTTTTCTAACAGCGAATTCATCTTTGGATATCCTTATTGGCTTCTTTCAAGATGCAATGGTATAAAATTGAGATTGATCATGGTAGTATGAGTGAGATCTTTGATCCTGCTGGCAAAATCCACTAATAATGTGGCTTCTAGAAGCCTAGGATGATACCAGTGGTGGAATGCAACTGGTTTTACTACCAGTTCGTGAAGAAAAAAGAAATGGGATATAGGACAGGAAAGAATAGGGACGGGTGGGCAAGGCCAAACATCATCGCCACTACCGATTCAGTAGAATCAGTGCAACCAGGTTGAATAGTGTCAGCTCTGCCTTGATCAGATCCCAAGAAATGAAAACCCTGAATCCATTGTTGTTGAAATCAGGTAGCTTTTACTGCGATATGAATTAATGCAAAGAAAGTGAAAACAAGGTCTGGATAAATCGCGGGAAAACTATACATATGAAAGAATTCCCAAAACCCTCCCCCCCAGGGTCTGATAAAGTTCATCCAATCTTTAGTTCTCAAAAGGTCACAAGGCCGTCATCTGCAGGTGATGGTGACTGTTACTTCTCCGGGACGGTTGGCCTTGAACATGGATAAACATCCTGCTTAAAAAATGCAAGGGGCCTTTACACACCAGCACTCTTCCCCCCCCCCCCCAATATCTCCCAGCTCTCCCTCCCCTCGTTACTATGGCAGCCGATAAGGGTAAGCTTTAGCTGAAAAATGTAGAAACTTGGAGGCTGATAAATAGCACCACTGGATGATACGTTCCAAACAAATCAGGTATTCCAACCCTAAGAAATTATCCTGCAAGTTTGAAATATTAAATAGGACATTGGCATTTTCTACTGGCTTTCTATTCATTTATAACATCCTATCAGTTGCCCAAATACAAGCGAAATGAGACTGACACTAACGTTTTGATGGATAGGTCAAAATAGCAGTGCATTTTAATGATGCAGAAAAATGTGCCAGTATCGCCATTATTGATAGGTTCATTGTTCAACCTTTGATTAGCTGTTTTTCATACCGAGAAGACATCCTTACTTCTCTAATTTTCATCAAGAGGAAATAGTAAACACTGGATATTATTCTCCAGATCTCCTGGTTGGATATTCATGGATAATCCTGCCATCGAAGTGTCAGTTGTATAGCAATAAAGGTAATTAAATGGCTGAAGCTAATACAGGTAGTTCTTGGTGTACAAACACAATTGGCACCAGAATTTCCATTACTAAGCAACGTGGTTGTTAAATGAGTTATGCCCAATATTATGAGCCATTTTGCCCTGTTGCTTAAGCAGATCACTGCCAGCCAATTGCATGGTTGTTAACCAAATCCGGCTTCCACCATTGACTTTGTTGGAAGTCAGGTGAGAAGGTTGCAAATGGTGACCTATGAGCCCAACTATCGTAAACGCATACTGTTTGCCAAGTGTTTGAATTCTGATCACATGAAGGTGTGGATGCTGCAATGGTTATAAATGTAAGGTCTGGTTGTAAATTGATTTTTTCAGTACCATTGTAACAGCAAATGGCTGTCTAAATGAATATGTAAGGTCCTGCCTCACTTGTCTTCTTAAGAAAGCAGAACTCTTGAAACAAAGGACATTTCAAAAGGAACTTTTATTGGAAGACAGTGATAAGCAGAGAGAGTGTGGGCAGAATCTGAACTTCCCATGCCAGAATATTAGGTTAAACCACTTCATTCAAGGCTCCTCCCAATATCCAGTTCAATCCCAAGGTGCGAACTTCGGGGTGGGTGAGACAAAACAGATGGCCCAAGGCACAATCTCCCCCCCTCCCATTTTTCCAAAAGGTACATCAAAGCAGAAAAAGGAATAAAGGGAAAACCCCATGTGAAAGCATCCCCAGTCCTCCCAACTCCCACCACAATGGCAGTGTCCCAATAGAGATCTATGGGATCTGAGATAATGGTTTTTTATGGACTACATAGTGCACTAATGCAATGCCTGTATTTGAGACTTTGAGCCTAAACACCCTATATATATATATATATATATATATAT
>JAEANM010001462.1:0-27808 GCA_017656035.1 Myanophis thanlyinensis
ATTTGCCCGGACATGACATCGCCACTTTTACGTCCAGTCCAGGGCGTCCGGGTAAATTTATAAAATTTATAAAACCCTCCCGAACGCCCCGGACTGGACGTAAAAAGAGGACATGTCCGGGCAAAAGAGGACGGTTGGTCACCCTATATCAGTGAGATAATTATGTTCTTTTAAATACAAAGTGATGGGAAAATAAAACTTTTGAAAATGCTTCGGACCCTCATTCCCCACTGAATCTTCTAGTCAAAAATGTGTACATCCAATGCTGCCAAGACAGATTTTGTTATCATTTAAACATTCTCTATTTGTAATAAATTGAATAATGTGTTCTCACTGAAAACAGAACATAATAAAATATAAGTAATTATGTAGAAATATTGTAGCTGAAACTGAGAGTAATAATAGATTAAAGTAGCATTTGTCAGAGCATTGCCAATAATCTTTCTGGAACGAGATAAAAAAATATACACACAACAGCATATAAATTAAAAAAAATATTTAATGCTGCCAAAAATATAAAAAAATACAAGAATGGCAGTACAAAGTATTTTGTGAATGTGATCTTACAACTCTCTACAGTTAATACAAGCATAAAACATGTAAGACAAATTCTCTTTTGCAAAGTCTCTTGCTGGTG
Organism: Myanophis thanlyinensis; assembly: GCA_017656035.1. Classification (NCBI taxonomy): domain Eukaryota; kingdom Metazoa; phylum Chordata; class Lepidosauria; order Squamata; family Homalopsidae; genus Myanophis; species Myanophis thanlyinensis. Next base: position 638 of record JAEANM010001462.1, read on the forward strand.
ATGTACTTCATTCCCTGTTTGTTTACGCTGTAAACAGATATTTATGAGGCCGCTTGTGTATTGCTCAGACCTCATTTTTGTTTCCTGAAGAACAGTGATGTCCTGTTTTTGCATGTCAATAGTGTGTTATTATAGCTGAAGAACATTCTCAAGTCTTGGCAATTTAGGCGTCAGTCACTCTCGGCCTATAAACACACAATGTAAAAGAGTCACAAGTTCAGTACAGTCAGGATTTTAGGGTTTTATAACTGCAGTGCAAATATATCAGGTGTTTAAAATCAAAGATTAATTTATTAATGGATACTGCAGATTGGATATGTACATATATGTGTGGGTATTTTGCTATAACAAAGTATCCTTGAACTAATAGTTATAAAATTACAGAAAATTCATATTGCTATTGAATTGGTATAAGAAACAGTTCACCATCTGTTCCCTTTGAAATGAGCTACAAGCATACTTTTTAAAAAGTAGGCTATGCAGTGAAAGTGTAGCAAGTATCTTAACATTAGCTATCACATTTTAGAAAGAAAATCTAAAACGAAACCTGCTGAATGTTATATAACATTGAAGCAATATAAGGAATCAATATAACGATTACTGTTATAGAACTGAAAGAAACTGTAAATAGGAAGGCATTTTTAAAATGTTTAGTAACTGCTATTAATTGACTCATATTCACAAGTATATTGATCAAGCATGTTTTATGTGTTTCATGAACATAATGCAACAACTATTGCTGTTAGAAACTGTTACAATTAAAGTATCCAGCTGCCTTGTACTTTGATTGGTATGATGTGGATTACTGAATCTGGACAACAATATTATTCACACTATAAAATGTAGCCAAATGCTTACTGGAGGGAGAGCTAAAGCGTTAAAGCTGAACTGAAAAATGCAGGGCTATAGTGCAGTAGAAGAATTCTTGTTTTTATCTTTGTAACCCTCAAGTATGGAAGGGAAAAACTTCCAAAAGGAAGCTGCTGCCAATCACAGTACACAAGTTTATATTATTTATTTGGGGTAGAAATAGAGCAGAATGCCTCAGCTGATTATCTTTGTGTATAGATGTATACCTAAGACGAAGTCTAGAAACTGGTTAATCTCAGAGGGAACATTTCCTTTTACCGTGCTTTCATGTTTTCTATGTAATAGATAAGTATATTTATTTTATTTATTTTCAATTTATATACCACCCCTCTCCCAAAAAGGGACTCGGGGCAGTATACAACCATCTAAAAACAATAAATTAATAACAATTTAAAAACCAATTAAAAAAATTAAATGGGTGGTTGAATAAGAAATTTAAAATTATAAAATTAAAAAACCCAATTTAACCCCCCCTTAATTAATACTAGGCCAGACCGGCCTGTTGGAACAAGTGAGTTTTTAGTGCGCGCCGGAAGGTCCGCAGGTCTGCAATGGTCCAGATCTCTGGGGGCAATTTGTTCCAAAGGGAGGGTGCCCCCACAGAGAAGGCTTGAACCCTTGGGGCTGCCAGACGACAATGTCCAGGCAGTGGAACCCCAAGGAGGCCCGCCCTGTGGGAACGCACTGGCTGGCGGGAGACTGATGGTGGCAACAGGCGGTCCTGTAGATACCTGGGTCCCAAGCCATGGAGCGCTTTAAAGGTAAGAACCAACACCTTGAATCGCACCCGGAAGGCCACAAGGAGCCAGTGTAACTCACGCAGGAGAGGTGTAATATGGGAGCTCCGAGGAGCCCCCAAAGTCACCCGTGCGGCCGCACTCTACACCAACTGCAGCCTCCGGATGCTCTTCAAGGGGAGCCCCATATAGAGAGCATTGCCGTAGTCTAGGTAGGAGATAACGAGGGCAGAAGTGACTGTGTGAAGAGCGCTCCGATCCAGAAAGGGCCGCAACTGGAAGTATATGTATATGTATGTAACGACAGTTCTGGATCAATGCATGAAATACTTTTTAACAATTCTACCATATTTCAGCATCATCCGCAAATTTTATAAATGGCAGCATGATTCATACTATAGCATAAAATGAAAGTTGAGGCCAGGTGTGATTGCTCTTCAGTTAAAATATGTTTTATCTTTCAAATTATAAATTGTAGGCTAGGAAGAATGAAATAAACAGCAGTTTTGTTTTCTAGTATTTCCATTTCTTTTATGCAATAAAGGGTATGAGGAACTTTGCATTAAACATTTGTGTTTTTAAACATGGGATGCTATTTATTTTTTCAAAGCAGAACTTGTAAGAAACTTAGAGCATATATACCAACATTAGATTTTGTAAATGGTATTATTTAACTATAAATAAATTATTGTTGGTAAAAGCTAGAAGGTATTCTCACTGGCAACATTCTTCTTTGGGGAAGATTCCTCAGCAACTCTCAAGAGCTTATAGGATTATGAGAGCAAAAGAACATCCAGTTGCCCCAAACATACCAGTCGCCTAACACATGCTGTGGTCCAGAAGTTTGTATTTTCATAGGGATTTATCTACTTCAAAGAGATATTTTGGAATAGTTAAAGATGGTTAAAACTGTAGTTTTATCAGGTCAGGTCAGTTTAATTGTTTTAAGAGAATCTGAGATGGAGCTCACTAAATACTTGTATAAATATAGGTGCTATAAATGATATGGATACCAAATGCTATGGCAATATTATGTAGGATATGTGTGAGTTGTTTGCCAGAAACACAATTTGTTACTCTTGTTCAAATGTAGTGATAAAATAGAGAAGTTTATTCCTAATATATAGCTTGTGCTATAGCTCAGTGCCAGCAACTTCAGAAATCTTCATTTGCACCCTCCTTCCCTGTTAAATCTGCATTTGGGCTATTTGCTTCCATTTGCAATGCCCTATAATTTTATTTTCTGAAATTACTATCAAATTGGTAATGTGCTGCCTATTCCAATTATAATAGACAAAGAAACTATAGAAGACTAGGACTCAAACCCAGTAAGACCCACAAAAATGTTTCACATTTAATGGAATGTGTAAGCTTTAAATACAAGCTCTGGCTTCCAACAGTAGCTGCAGTCTTAACAAAACATTTCTTCCAAAGAGGCAGCTTGAGACACAAGATCTAATCTCCCAGTAGCCTTATCAAATTAAATATTTTCAAATAAAATAGTAGCTAAGCATAAATACATATATGCATCTTACAAGTAAAAACTGAGGAATAATTATTTGCTAACATTTAATTTCTGAAACAACAATTTATTAGTCATTGCATTGGGAATGGTCCAGAAAGTGAATTTCCAAGTCAATCTTGAAAAGTTGGTGGTAGATGCACCAATCGCTCATTTCTATTGGATAAATTCATACAAATGTAGCTTTTAAAAATACAATTATTTACAAAATGATTATATAGTTATCAAATTTGCTTTATGTCTGCATAGTATAAATGGTTCATGGAACATTAATATAGAAATGTAACTTTTTGCATTCAGAATAACACCACATGGTTTATTGCTTCTATCATGTATGTAAGTCATTCATCTGGCAATTCAGGCTATTATCTATTGAACTATTAATTTAGATACCATATATACAGTTGCTGAAAATGTCCATTAATTTATCTAACAAATGTACAATTTGAATCCAAGTGGCAATTTGGTTTCAGAAGTACCAGTATCGAAAAATCCTGAGACCAATTTGTGATTATGTTAATCACCGATGACAAGACTTCAATGCTGCAAGTTAAATTGTCACTGGTGAAGTAAAAACACATTTGTTTTGTCAGATATGGCAGCAATCTTGGATCCATTTATTCTATTCACTTGAAATCCCACTAAATCACGGGAATAAGATTCATCGTAAATGCAAGATTGCTCATTTACTTACATGAGCATGTACTGGGAATACAATTTCCAGGAAGAATAAGCTATAACAAATACGATTGAACCAAATCCAATTTTAATAACAATAGGCTTCCAATATAACCACCTTTTTCTTTTCCTTTCAGATTCACTCAGCCTATGTTTCATCTGTTGCACCATCTGTGCTGTGTTAGCTTTTTTGTCTTCTCTCAGCCTTTTCCGTAAAGCCCTTTAAAAAAAAAACTTGTCAGCTTTAAGTTATTCCATGCTTAATTACCAAGATGTACTGGCAACATTTGAAAAGCAATAGTGAGAAATATTTTATTTAACAGATTAAATTGAAGGATACCATTATGGACACAAATGGTGATAACAATTGAGATTCTTTCAACAACCCTCCCCTCCTGCTCCCCCTGGTACCACTGTTTAAATACACAGGTCCTTAAAGTGAGCATGGAGTACCTCCTGAGTGGGGGTGGCCCTAGGAAATCCACCACCCAGCAGACCCAAAGAGGCAGATAAGCAGCCCAAAAACTTTTGCAAGCTTCATTATGGTTGAAGGTCAAGGATAAATTGTTATTAATGTTAATCCATCAACGTATGATACCATTAGCCCTTACCTAAGAAGTATGTTTTTTGATAATGACATTCTAGTATTTATACGATTGCTTAAAAACCAAACAAAAACAAATGAAAATTAAAATCAATTTTCTTCTGCTAACAGAACTTGTCAGTGGATGTGTATTATTCTCTCCATCCTGTTCCACATCCTGGAAATATATTCAGGTGTCTGAAGATAAATTATCCATAGCAGAATGTGTATTGGCAGGGAACTGGTTCTTTGTTTCCTTCGGTGGCAAATAGATTCTCACACAAAGAGTATTTTCATACTGCCTTTCAATGCTCAGTGCTACTGATAAAAATAATAAAATGTAATTGTTTCAAAATTGTTGGAACTTGAAAGTACAGAATTAGCTGTCAGGCATCCCAGGGGCCTGGGAAGGAAAAATACTACTATCATGCTCTAATTCAGCTAAAAAAAGTCTACAGAATTCCAGGATGAATTATTTTATCAATTTAAAGACTACTTTGTCTACGTAAAAGTGACAAACCCTTGTCATTCAATACATTAGATAAAATTGGTTTTTGTCCACCAGTCAATTTTAATGTTGTTATAAAACCATTACTTACTTGTCATCATTTGTATCTGAATCATTTTGTATGGGAGAGATCACATCAACATCTCCTGGCTCCTGCTCTTCTAAAACGATTCTATTCCCATTGTATTTGTCTGCAATAGGTTTAGTAGGGTGAGGAGGCGAACATTCAGAATTTGGTGCTTGGTCTTCTTTTGAGAGTTCCTTCCAGCGATACTGAATAGGAAAAAAATGTCTTCACTAGTTGAATCTTAAAAGAACAGTATATTGATAGTTCTTGCTTAACTACTCTATTTGGGACTGGATTTCTGTTAGTAAGTGAAGTGGTTGTTAGGGGAAACATTACGTACATTATGTAACTGCAGCACAATGGTGGCAGTTCAAATAGTTTTGGTGCCATCATTAGAAGCAGGACAAAGATGGTGAAGGTCAACTGAGAGTGGTGGAATGAAGGGCAGTCAAGGGCAGAGACGGGAAAGAAATAGGCACGGGAATCAAAGTAGCTGAGTTATCAAGCAAGGGTGTTGCACTGGCTGTAACTTTGAGAACCATCAGTAACTACCATGAGTTCAGTGCCATTATAACTTTGAACAGTAACTGAACAAATGTTCATTAAGTGAGGACTACCTGTATTCTGCTTTGATGAAATTCACTATGACCCATCCAGTGTGCCTTAAAATGCAGACTTTATTTACCTGCATAGTGGAATCCCCCATTATATATTTTGCTCCTTCTATTACAGCCATATATGAAAATCTTAGTTGATCAGGAGTCTGAATCAGTCCCATCCGATATTTTCTCATATTTAATAATATTTGCTTGATATCTACATGAAATGGGTCATTTCTTTTTTCCATCTGGGAATAAAAAAAGCAACAAAGTTTTAGTGGCAAATTAACAGACTAGTTCTCTTTTCAATTTTCAATTGATTCCAGTTTTAACGTGTCTCAAAATACTTGAGTTTTTAAAAAATTAATAAATTTAATTTCTGTGGCTGCCCATTTGTACAAGGTTAAACATAACAATTAATGCAAGAATGAAACGGCCATTCCAAGGGAAGAGTCACAATGTACAAAATACTGGACTTCAATGGTGCATATATTTAACAATCCAGTCCAAAATCTATGGAAAGAAGCAAGTCTTCAAGGCTTTGTAGAAAGCAGACCAGGACTGGCTCAAAGTCACCTAGACTAAGGAAGGCCTAGACTTTTCGAGTCTCCTGATTTCAAAGCCAACACTTTCATTACTAAATCAAACTGCCTCTTCTTTATGACAGTGAAAATGGAAACACCTCCTCCTTTTCTTGGAGGAGACTTTTATAAATATAAATACAGAGCTATAAGAGTTTTGCTATAATATGTTATTTTCAAATTAGTGAAAAGTATAATGTGTAGGTAGCTTACAGTGTAATCCTCAAGATGATAGGGACTTACAAGATAAAACCAAGACTACTATAGTTCTTTTTCCTTTTTCCTTGTAGAAATGACTGTGTTTCTACTTCAGAAATGACTGTATTTTTGCTTTGTTAACAGTGATAACAAGCTAGTTTTAGAGATCTTTTGTTTCTTCACTTTCAGGAAAGACATCATTTGTGAAACTATCCAGCCATATCTCAACCTAGAAAGGGTTTGAGCAATCTCAATTTAGGGCACACCTCAGGATTAAATATAACCTAATTCCATTTCCTATTTCAAATATTACGTGAAAGGAGTAAATATTCCTGAGGCTGGACACACTAGAAGGAGCATTGGCCTTACCTGATATGCTTCTTCTCGTCGGGTTGATATAGAATTCAGGACTGGGTCTTCCTCCCACTCACGCTGATCGGCTGAGTCTGTAATTAAGCTGTGACCTCACTCTGCGCCTTCCACTGGTCCCCAGCTTTCACGAAGACTTCACTACAGATAGAATCCTTCTCCTGTTTGTACTAGCATCTACTCCTAAGGCAGCCAGATTAAGGGGGGGGACTGGATTCTATATCAACCCAACAAGGAGCATAACAGGTAAGGCCAACACTCCTTCTTCATCGTGGGTTGATACAGAATCCAGGATTGGGACATACCAAAGCTCGATATCCCTATGGGTGGGTTCCGGCCTGGTCCTGAGTCCCCTGTGGTGAATGCACCCGTTGCAAAACTCTCCGTCCAAATGATGCCTCAGCTGAAGCATAAACATCCATCTTATAATGAAGGGTGAAGGGGAGGACCATGTGGCCTCCTGGCAAATCTCTATGGATGCTTGCGTTGCCCACGCTGCCGTGGTGGTCGCGCTTCGAGTAGAGTGTGTGGTTAGAAGATGAGTTGCCAAACCCGACAGATGGTATGCACTAGCAATGCATGATCTTAGCCATCTGGCTATCATAAAAGGGGACATCTTGTTGCCCAGAGTTTGAGCCTGGAAGGATAGAAACAGAGCTTCCGACCTCCTAATTGAGGAAGTCCTCTTGATGTAAATCCAGAGAGCCCTCCTGATGTCCAATGTGTGCCAATGCTTTTTAAGTTGATGAATCGGATTAGGGCAAAAATCTGGAGCTTTCAATGTCATCCCCACATTCCAACTATCCTGGAATGCCTGTCCAGGCCACAACTGTCCAGGAGGCCTCTTCAAAATGGTGGCTGGGCTTTCAGACTGTCAGTGGGCCTCTAAAATGGTGTCCGGGCAGAGTCCAGATGATTGTTGGTTTCCCAGCACATCCGATCGGCTTCGTTGACCAAGGGAAGCCTCTTCGCTCCCCGGAGCAGCTGGAAGTGATGAAAACTCCTGGCGCAGCCGCACCAAGCACCCCCGCTCATCCCTGCCTTCGTCTGGTCGATGAGAGCCCTCAAGATGTGAAGGAAAAACTGCAGGCTCCTTTCAGGAATCAAACGGTCAATTTGCCTACCAGCTGGTTAGAAATTGAATTGATGTGCTATTTGAGTGGGGAGGGCTGATCCAGCTCTCTCCTGATCAACAGAGTCACTTTTATATAATTAAAGGTTAATTGGCCTACTAAAATGGCTTGCCTACTCTCAGGAGAAGGATTCCCAACCGTCCACTAGCGTGGCTGAGTGAAAAGCTAGGGACTGGTGCAAGGCACAGAGTGAGGTCACAGCTTAATTACAGACTCAGCCAATCAGCATGAGCGGAAGACCCAATCCTGGACTCTATATCAACCCATGATGGAGAATAGACTAATTTGTGGTCCTGTTCTGGCAATTTTTTTGCTTTTTGGGCAAGGAATCTGAACTAGTTCATTCTTACTACAATTCATAGATAAATGGTATTGCCTTCACATTATCTCAGAATAATCTGTGGTAGTTTTCAGATAAATAAACCTACCACAATAAGACATGTGTCTACCAATGAAAATGTACCAGAGCGTCCAATTCCAGCACTACAATGAATGACTGCAGGTCCATGTTCAGAACTTAAAGAGCCAGATTCTCTGACTTTAAACAAGAAGTTGAGGAATGAAGCTGGGGATTCAGGAACTCCAAAATCTGGCCATGTCGTATAGTGAAAATGGAGTATTATTCTGGATTCACCAGTCTAAAGAAAGAAAGAAAACAATTTAGCAGGACAAGTCTAATGTGCTAATGAAGTCAACTAAAAGAACATTATTAGTTCAAATATGGTGGGCGAAAAGAAAATTTCATAAAAAAGTAGCTGGCCCAGAAATTAAAATTCTGTGAATTCCTTACTTTGAAAAGCCTTCTGAAAAAATAATTTAAAAAACAAGACAACTAAGAAAAATTGATTGATTCAATTGATTAATTCTAATATTCAATTGCAAGGCAACACAAGAAATGAATTTATTTACTCTAGACCAGGGGTGTCAAACTCAAAGCTGCTTAAATCCAGCCAGCCTGGGAATACCAAAGGACTGGCCCACAGTGTGTGTGCTGGCAAAAACAGGCCGTGCATGGTCCCCACACACCCCTTTTTGACTGGTAAAGTGCTACAGGAGTCATCCGTCCTGTGTCCCCCCCCCTCCGTTCCCCCATCGGCCCACAGAGAACTACAATGCTGATCTGGTCCTCAAACAATCCGATTTGCCACCTCTGCTCTAGACTTTATGGTATAAGACTTTCTCCCAGCAGCCCCATAAAATTTCAGATTATTTAAATGAAGTATTTGAGTAAGAAATTGAAATAATGTCTATAGCACCTAATCCTTCCACTACCTGCTTTTTATCAGCCATTTCTCTGTGAACCAAGATGTAGGAGAAGGATTGGCAGAACCAGGGGGATTGGTAAGCCTAAAATCAGTACGTAGTCACAAATAAACTAAATCCAACCCCCATCCACCCATTGACTGCCATTGATCTAACTGTAATCTGATGCTGACCATTAGTTGAGAAGATACTTCTGCATAGTCTTTTAGCAACACAATAGTTAAATTGAACATTTACATGTGGACCTGGTATTTTATACCTGACATAAGCAGTGTTCACACTCCAACTGCTATTGAAAAGCTATACAATTATGAGTGATTTTAAAAACATTCTACTTTGAAATTTGTCAAAATTAAATTAGTGGTAACATAATATTATGAAACTATTTGTACGTGGTTAGCACAATTTTTATGCTTACTTACATCAATACACTCTAGCTGGAGTTGTCGTACTGTATAGTACGATTTGATATCTTCAGATTTTAGCCTCACACAAAACCCTGTTTCTTGGAATATCATGGGTTCCTCTTGTTTTGTTGGCCAGTACTGCGCACATTTCACCTACATTACAAAATAAGAATACTGAAATTTGTCATGCACATTTTGACATGCATATTTCACTTACAATTTGTGTAACTTATTTTGTATATTGAAAACAAATTTAGCATCGTCCAGGCTCATTCAGTTTCACAAAAATATTCTAATTTCTTGTAGATTCTAGATATTAAAATAAATAGTTTTCAATTAAAAGTTAAAAACCTAGTGCTCTTGATGAGCAGCCATATACAGATAGTAACTTGGAACTATTTTCTCTAATGTAATTGGATTAAGTCAGATTTCAGAGCTGTATTTGGTTATGTCTGTCTACCAGCAGAGTGTATACCAGAGGTGAAATTCAGCAGCTTCTAACAGGTTTGCTAGAACCGGTAGTAAATTTTCTAAGCAGTTCGGCGAAACCAGTTGTTAGAAGAAATCTTTTGTTTTTTCCCACTTTACAGGGTTAATCCTGTAAGAAAGACAGGAAAGAAACTTTCTGGTGTTGTTTCTAGCCTAATCTTCATTGCCCTGCTTACAGAAACTGCCAACCCAGTCACATGACCCCCCCAGCCAAACCCACCAAACCACGCTCACAGAACTGGTAGTAAAAAACCTGAATTCCACCCCTGGCGTATACCACTGGTATATTAAAATTCTTATTCCTTTTTCTGTACATCAATTCCAAAGGATTGGGAACTCTATCAAGCACAATTAACTAATATGAACTAAAAAAAAGGATAACTTACCGAATCTTTCTCAACGATTCTATTAAGCATGACAATTGCTTTGGTCTTTTGTTGCCATATCATTAGCCAGAAATGGCAACATGTGTTAGGAAGTGGACCCTATACAAGAAAAAAGACCACATAAACTTAGAACTAAACCTTTCCTGAAAGAGTCAGATTATGGAAAAAACTTTATTTCTTGCCTTTATTGTTTTTAGGCAGTGAACATGTCCAATATACCTTCCTCCTCCTCCTTTCCTTACAACAACCCTATGAAGTGGGTCAGGTTGAGAGAGAGTGACTAGCCCAAAGTCACCTACATGACTTTCATGGCTAAGGTGGAACTTGAACTCAGTCTCCCGCTTTCTAGCTTGGTGCCCTAACCACTAAGTCAAATTGGCTCTTCAGTTCTTAATATAATATTGATCATAAAATACTTGAAGCACTGTACATATTGAAATATGGCCTATGCAGGAACATTCTAAACAGAAAAAATTCCTGGGCCCCTTTCTGTCTTCAGTGAAAGATAAACAATCTTGCACAGTTCTGACTTCTGTTAAGCATAAGAAGTGTATAACATTAGCCAAAACTGCATACTACATACTAACAGTAAGATCAATATATTTAGAAATATGTAGAATGCTTTTGTTATTTTTAGATTATCAGATTATGATAAGAGGATTGAATCAAAGTGCTACTGCCATAAAAAGAGAGAAAGGCAATTTAAAGATTAGCAATTTAAGAATGAAAAACTAGAAAAATATTGCTCTACCTATATTTCTGAAATGGAAAGTTAAATTTGGATCCAAATAAATTATAAATAAGTATATTTAAATTACAACTCAGCATTTCTCAGAATTGTTTATTCTAGCTAATCAGATTCTAGTAAATCAGAGCAAGACTGGAAAACCAGAGAAGTCAACGGAACCAACATTAGGTGCTGATTAGAATAGACTATATAGCATAATATGATCAAACATTGTGTTAAAGTCTAATAATTACCTGTGTTAGTATGTAAGTTCTTTGAGCTTCTTCATTAACCACCAAGCTGGCATTGATGTAATCATTGTCAGTATTCTGTAATTTTACACGACTGTGATCATCTGGAAAAAATATCACAAAAATATTACATTATTAGCAATGTTATCAGTCAAGAAACTGTACTTTGAGATTGACAAATTGGCCAACAAAATGCATAATAATAAAACAGAATAATATATAATACATTTTATTCTCTTTCAGGTCTATCTGGAAAGGGGAAAAAAAGACATTTCTTTTTCTAGGGTAGGAGTATCAAACTTGATTTCATTGAGGGCCAGGTTGTGTTTGACTTGGGGGGGGGGGCTGAAGGGACATGGCCAGGGTTGTTGTGTCCAACTTGACATCACTCATGTCGGGGTGCATCTGGTGGCCTGAGAGCTCTGCCAGCAAAAATGGGTTCCCAAGCTCTGTTTTTGGCTGCCACGGCCTCCTGCAACCCTCTGCCAGCGAAAACAGACCTCAGGAAGGCCACATGCGGCTCTCCCGAGCTTCATTTTTGCTGGCAGAAGCACCGCAGATTGGTCCTTAGTTGTTTCCAAGGCGGCCCCATAGGCCAAATCTAAGTACCCCATGGGCCAGATCCAGCCCCCGGGCCTTGAGTGACACCCCTGCTCTAGGAGCTATCAATAAGTATGCTTTACTATCTGCAGTAAACACAAATTTGTCTCTAGATCTTTAGATATACCTAAATAATGCAACACATTCTGTATTACTTTTATAAATCCCCAGGCCTCCAGAAACTCAAGATAAAATATTTTCTTCCTGATACATATTTACTGTATGGACACAATATACTATAACCTTGGTTAGCTAGCCATATTTTAGCCCATTGTTTGACTACTGTGAACTTAGTGTTTCACATATACCCTGAAAATCTGACCAAGTGTACTATTGTTAAGTTATTCATGGATAGCATGTCATGACAATACTGCTTGCACAATTTTTCAACCTACCCATTATGATAGGTTAACACATAATTACAAAACAAATTAAGTGAATAGTGAAAATCTGAATTTCATCTTTTTAAATTTTACTCCATGTGATAAAATTTAAAGGATAGAATCCATTATTGACCTTCAAGGAAATATTTCTATTTATAATTTGATTAATTTTAGTATTTTAGTTGTTCAGTTTTATAACTCTCATTACTATTTAAAGAGAATTTTGGTTTGCATAAAGCTGCCTTGTGATTTTAGATGTACATTCTGAAACAGGAATTTTTAAGTTCACAAATCACCTTTATAGCAATAGCATAATCACAGCTCTTCTTTCACGTTTCATCTGTACGCTTCTCACAAATGTCAGAAGAAAATACCATGCTGATAAATATTTTTATCTACCTATATACAAAGTTATTTTTTTTGAAAATCAGTTCAGGGTGGTAACTTACATAAATTTAGCATTCCACTGATATGAAAAAGCAAATTCCAGCAACTGAAGAATTAGGTCCAAGTTCCAAAGAACTATTTGCAAGTCCAGAATAACCACAGTATAAATTATCTTTTTCTTTGTTTCTTAATCTATGGCAGAGATAAAATCTGCCTTAAAGTATGCTATCACGTAGCTCATAACGTGTTAAAAATGAATCAAGAAATATTAAATTCTATGCTCAGGCTGTGCATAGTTTTTTTAAGAGTTAAAATCATTTCACTTGGATTTCAAGCTTAGAACCCATGAACTGACACTATGATTACATATTATAAGGGTTAAGACGATGTATAAATACAAATAAAATACATAGTTCAAAACAGAGAACCAAGAACATAACTCTAGTCTTCCTATCACTGGATTAGTGCTTAATCTGATTTTATAGTTTTATGTGTCAGCATTTATACTTCACAATACAAATATATGCTTAAAAAGTCACTTTTGAATGTTTTAGATAACTTTGCATGAAATGTCAAAGACACTGCCTTTTCCTTCACTGCAGACAGTAGACATAAACAGAAATTTTAGCCCTATGTTAAAAATATATGCACAGAAACTATTGAAAACATGTCATGTCTAGTTAGTGAAATCAATGAATATAATCTATTACAATGAGGTTATAGTTTCAGAATACATTAAAATAATATTCAAACTTTAAATGTGTTTCCTTCAACTTCAACTATTTCAAACAGAATGATTAAGTTTCTTGTTTAGTATCTCAATTTATTGGAACTCAAATGTTTTTACTGAATAGAAACCAAAGCTTTTGTAAATACTAGATAACATTTGCCAACAGGAAAAACTTAAGACCTTGTTATAGTAAATCACAGATACTGGTACTAATGTTCTCGGAAATATGATGTCAGCAAGTATAGTTTTAACCAATGAATCACCAAGAAGTTCCTGTTTGATTTCATATAACACAGAATTGCTTCATTTCTATGTTTTGTTCTACCAATGTCAATGAACAAGATTTCTCTATATCTTGTCAATCTTCAATTCTACATACACAAACCCCCATATAGATAATGAAGAGATACAATTACCCAGTGGCAGGACCCTTTCTCTTTAAGAGTGTTTTTTCAGCAGTTTCTGTAAATCAAATATTCAAGAACTTTTGTCTCTTTCTCAAATACAGAAAACTGATCTTTTTCAGAAGGTGTATTCCTTGGGACCACTTTGTTTAGGAAGTTATTATTGAACCCCCCCCCCCAAAAAAAAACCAAAAAAAAACAACAACACACCCTGATTCAGGAACTCCTTAGTGTTCTGACCAAATCTCTTCAGCCAGGTGATTATGGGAAATTTACTGTATTGATTTGACTACTGCTTGATCTATAACTTTGCTAATTTTTGAGGGGACTTTGTCTAGTTTTTAAATAATCAAATGCAGAAAGAGTTGTGGTTTCAGGAGTTTATCTCAAATAGGATAGTAGATCCAATCTTTTGTCTCAGTGGAACAACTGAAATTTGTGTCACCTATAATCTTCATTTATAAACTAAATAATGTAACAGAAAATATCTATAGTATTTTTTTTAAATTATAGTGAAAATCCAAAAAGGGACAAATATGGAATAGAAAAATGGTCAGATCACCAAACAAAAACATTTGCAATTAACTTCAAATTGTAGAGATTGTGTCAAGAATGCTAAAATTGATGTTGTCCTTGTCTTCAAAATGGGAAGTGAATGAGTCAGGGGAATTACAGATCAGTCAGCTTGATACTGATACCAGGAAAGATTTTAGAGCGTTTCATAAAGGGATCAACTCATAAGCAGCTAGAAAGCAATGCCATAATTACCAGAAGTCACCATGGATGAATATGTGAGACTTATTTTATGTCACTTTTTGATTAGCTTAGTAGATTGTAGAAATGCTCTTGATTCCCGCTAAGAATTCAGTGGAAATACAGATAGTCCTCGACTTAAAATCATAGTTGAGCCCAAACTTTCTGTTGTTAAGTGAGACATTTGTTGTGTATTTTGCCATATTTTATGACCTTTTTGCCTCAGTTGTTAAGTGAATCACCGCAGTTGCTAAGTTAGTAACACAGTTGTTAAGTGAATCTGGCTTCTCCATTGATTTTGCTTGACAGAAGATCGCAAGAGGATATCATATCATCTTGAGGCAGAGCAACGGTCAGAAATATGAACCAGTTGCTAAGCCTCTGAACAATCATGGGGATGCTGCAATGGTCGTAACTGTGAAAAATGGTCATAAGTCATTTTTTTGCCATTGTAATTTTAAACAGTCACTAAATAAATTGTTATAAGTTGAGGACTACGTGTATTCCAAAGCCTGTTGTGTGAGTTGTATAGCATGGGAACAAAACACATTGCTAGCTCAAAAATCATTTCCCAATTTTTTCTTCAAAATGGAGAGAGATATTATTAAGTGGTTAGAGGTAAACCCTGAATCCTGTATTGTTCAATACTTTGTGGGTATATATTACTTAAATTTGCAAATAAAAAATGCAGATACATTTGAGACGAACAGAATTCAAAATTAATGAATTAAGGAAAGTGAACTGAAAGTGAACACAAATGGACTGAAATGAAGGAGAGACAAATAACTGTTAGAAAAAAAGGAAGAACAGTTCGTTAGTGGAACCAATTACCTGGAGGCTTGGCCTCCTGCTGAATATGTTTAAACAGAGACTGAACAATTATCTGTTGGGGATTGCATGGAACAAGAAGTCGGACTCAGGGGCCCAAATAACTCCTTCTGTCCTTTGAGTCTATGTAAACATTTGCATCTACCTCTTCTAATACTTCCATACCACTCAAGAGTGGACAACAGTTTAAAAAGATAGAACAGTAATTCAAAATGAAATTGAAAATACATCAAAATGAGAGTGATAAAACCCAAGTAAAGTATCGGAAAATCTTGCACTTTCCAAGCTGCTACTTGTTAAAATTAGTTAATTTAATTCTATTCAAAGATCACTACATTAATACAAAACATTCAGAAAATAATAGAATCAATCATACTTATCACAACATAGTTCTGACTGTTTTCTTCAAAAAAGACATTAAGAAACAGAGAATGTACCCCTATCTCTTATTTCAACATTCTTAAGGCAAGTTCAGGTACGGTATACAAAAGATGCAGATACACAAAAAATATAGTAAAATCACTCAAATAATTGGAGGAATAATGGTGGAATTATTTGAAAAATTAATATAAAAATTATATTAGATTTCATGATATGATCACAGAGTGCTGATGCAGCCTCTTTGTTGAGCCTGGTCAGTTTCAGGACAGAATTGTTCTGACCCAGGCTTAACAGAATCGTGAAATAACCCTTTTTATTTGGTTAATGTGAATTCCTATCATTCACATTCAGAAAAGTCCCGGCAATAAACCTTTCAAGGTTTTATTGCAAAAACAAACTTTATCAGTCCTTGGATAGTTGCCAGGCTGAGAGCTTCCAGTCACAACACTGTAAAATAAAATACCTGGCAAGGAATCTCTGTGTGGCACGAACTCAGATAAGCAAATCTTCACAATAATAAGCGAACTAATTGTCTCCTACAAACACCACTCCCCTTTTGCTCCTATTTATTCCCTATGAGAGGGACCATTCAGCGTCCACTTGTGCCTTTACTTCTGAGTCAACTCCTACTCCTTAGCTGTTCCCTTTTCCTGACAGTTCTGCACATACATGCATCTGGAACAGGCTGTAGCAGTTCTTCTTCCCCACTGATCTCTGACTCCAAAGGCAGCTGATAAATGTCGGAGGGCCCTGGCCCATCTAAGCCTCCGATGCAGAGCCTTCCTCAGACACCAGGATTGGCCCAAGTTCCTCCCCAACCTCCTCACTGTCCGACTTTGTTGACAACTCTGCTGGCAGGCCACAACAAGAATACTGCTTAGAAGTCTTACGTACAGCTCCATCCTAACTTGAGTTCTACAGAGATAATATGAAACATAAACCTTTAAGGAGAAAAAAAAAATCAAGTCTTTAGTTTTTATTATTTAGTGGGGCTGCATTACTAACTGCCCAGGGCCACATGCGCCCTGTGGAAAGCAAGTTGGAAACGCATGAATTATAGTAAATGAAATCTTACTTACATGGGCTAACATCTCTATATCTGTTCCGACTCCGGTTTTCTGCATACTTTGCCACTTTATGAGGATAATCACTGGATTGAAGCCGGATATCCTTGAAAAAATAGCAATAGTTATTAATTGTCTGAAAAAAAAAGATTTTGTAAAAACAAAAAGATATTACTCAAATCAGTCATTCTTTAAAAGGCACTATATATCTGATGAAGTTATTTCATCTTTTATTTTTCATAGACTGAAAACTCAAGAACCAGAGTGGAGAACTGATCATCTGTGACATTTATGAGTTCTAAGACTTCCCTAGATAGAAAACTTTTATACCTTCCTGCATGCATGGCTATTTGACATTATTCTGCATAGTGTCTGTTTGTTTCATTAGCAAAATTCTGACCTTTTTGGGGGGGTTACAGTTGCTGAACTATTGTATTGACTCATTACATCATATCAAAAACCTCACCAATATAAGCATTTATAGAAGGCACATTAAAATTGTGCACTACAAGATAAGAAAAAGGCCTTGATTTTATGAATTCATACCCACTCCTTTTTATACCACACAGAAATTCAGTCTCTTATCTTGGTCTATGTTTTTTTTTTTAAGTCTATCCCATTCACCTGAATATGGCAGTAGTTAAAAGACAAGGATAAAGTTAAGGTAATATTGCATTCATAGTAAATCAACCTAAGCTCATACACTGATTACTCCTGTACATCACAGGGGCTCTTGGTAGTATAGGTAGTCCTCGACTCAAGACCACAACTGAGCCCAAAATTTCTATTGCTAAGTAAAACAATTGTTAAGTGAATTTTGCCCCATTTTACCCAACTTGCCCCAACTTCTTGCCACAGCTAAGTGCATCACTGCAGTGATTGTTAGTAACACAACTGTTAAATGAATCTGACTTCTTCATTGACTTTGCTTGTAAGACGGTCACAAAAGCGGATCATAGGACCCCAGGACACTGCAACTGTTATAAATATGAGTCAGTTGCCAAGGATCTGAATTTTGATCATGACCATGGGAATGCTGCAACAGTGTTAAATGTGGAAAAAAATGATAAGTTACTTTTTTCAATGCTGTTGTAACTTTGATTACTAAATGAACAGTTGTAAGTTGAGGACTATCTGTATAACAATACTTTTGTTAACCAACTCATTAGCTTTACATAGAAGGCTGATCCATAAATTAAGCACATTGAGAGGTTGCCACAACACACTCATTCAAAACTAATCAATCATATTTTAACTTAATACACTTTGGGCAAATATATATTTTCTTGTAATAATTATCACTGTCAACACATCAACAATCCATATGTCGAAATATAACAGTGTTTAGTATAGTTATATTCTGCATGAGAAAAAAAATGTTAATTTCCTTCTGCAGACTAGACTTATTTTGTTTTCCAAGTCCAAGAATTGGACAATTTCCTATAGTTTTCTTGATACGATTTGGCATAAGTGATTTGCTATTTCCTCATTCCTAGGGCTGAGAGAAAGTGACAACTCAAGGTCACTCAGCTGGCTTTTTGCTTAAAGTGGGACTAGAATTCATAGTCTCCCAGTTTCTAGCCTGATGCCTTAATTAAACTGATTCAAAGTAGAATTTAAGTTCATCCAAAGTGGGCATAGGAGAAGAAAAACTATACTAGGTGTAAAATTAGTATTTATAGCATTACATATATTTTATCCATCCACATTGAATATAATGCAAATTTAACCAGTATGATTAATTTGTGGTTCAATTGTTGTGCAAACCCAGCCAAATGAGCTTAAACAAACTTAGCTAATGACTTGGTTTCACACTGTACATTTTATTAATAGAAAAGCTTCTTCCATTCACAGAAGATCCTATACCCATTATAGATGGTTCCCCCAATGCTCAACTATAAGCCCATAGTAAGGATGGAATTACAAACAAAATACCCTAGTTCCCATCCTCTGTAATGAGCAAACTCCATTCAACTCACTGTTTACCAGTATATGACTTTAAAAGAAATCTGAGGTATAAAAATTATATAATTGAATGAATATTCATAATAGTAACTAAAATGAAATGGCCAGGGATTATATACTGCTAATCACTAAAGACATAAAATTACTCAATTATCTATACTTGATTTTAGTAAGAACACCATGCAGATAATTATTTGAGACAATTCACAACTTGGGAGACTTTTGTTCTGATCTAGCAAAGCAACCCTTACCTTAGAAAACATTATATAATTATAGCAGACAGCTTAAACAATAGAGATTAAAATCAACCCTTAGCTATTCATATAGAGAAATGCTGATTTAAGACTCAAACCAGAGAAAAACAACTTAATTTTTCCTACCAGCCTAAGAATTCAGTCAGTATTTTCTAAGGCCATAATGGCAAACCTATGGCACAGGTGGCACACAAGCTGTTGGTGAAATTTACCTCCAGTTGAGCATGCACATGCGATTGCACATGTCGTGTGCATGATTGTAGAGACCCAGCTGGTCTTCAGGCCTCTGCTGTGCATGCGCATGATTGCAGCAGGAAATCCAGCTGGTCTTCAGAGTTCTCCTGAGCATGTACATGCAATTGCTCATGTGTGCATGAATGCCTGTGCACAGGCATGTATTGCATGTGCAAATGCTGCATGGATGTGTAATGGTGCAGTTGCACATGCAGCACAAGTGAAGTAGCCACATGCAAGTGCAGATGGCACGCTCAAAACGCGTACTTTTCGGCACTCAGTAAGTAAAAGGTTTGCCACCACTGTTCTAAGGCATCTAGAATACAGCACCAGCAAGTACCAGTATGTATTTTTTGATAATCGTACTTGACTTCTGATTTATAGGCTGCATTTGTATAATACATTAAACTAAGATAGCCACCATAGCTTAATCTGGTGTATTGCATGAATCCAGCCAGTTTATGCTAGTATATTGCATTAAAAATTGAATGGGCTAAAAACAAGGTTCAGTTAATTACAGGGGAGCATATGCAAATACAGATACTGATTCTTAATGGAATTTGACAATTTCATTCAGATTTCAAAAGGTTCCATTTTCAAAACCATGCTTAGTTTCTAAAAAGGTGCTAAATTCAAATAGCTATCATACAAATTATTAAAACTGAATAAAAGAAAGTTATAGTTAATTATAATCTACCTCAACTCAATATAATTGTTAAATCAGTTATGCAGGTTCAATTTAACGCACATATTTATTCAGCATTATAATTACAATTTTATCCAGAGAGAGCTTTTCCTGCATTTCCTTTCTCTTCTGCTCATATGCTAAATTTCTTAACACATGCTAAATTTCTTAACACATTCAATAATCTAGTTAAGTAAAATTCCTAACACAAGAGTTCATGAAACCCAACTAAAAAGCACTTTGCTTATTAACCAATGAAAAATAGCTAATTTCAAATAAGATCTCTACGTTATTTAAAATTATCTTATATATTGAGTATACAAATGGGCTAGATTATGTGCATGGCAGTCACATTTATATTATGCTTGCACAATTACGGTATTTCACAAATTGCAAACTGCAGCCATTTTAGGAACTTTTTTACCAACTCAGCTGCTGTCAGACCTTTGGTTAAACAGACATCTAAACCTTAAAAAAAGGAGCCCTTTATAATAATGGTGTGCTTCAAGTATTAGCATTGAGATTTACAAAACATTTCAGTTTGAAGTTTCAGTTCTTATCAGTCTGTGGCTCAGCACCTGGTGAAGTAAAGCCCTGGGGAGGCGCAAAGCACAGCAGTAAAAATTCATAACATTAATTGTGAAACTAGAAAGTTACACAATGTGACTCTATGAAAAGCAGGATAAGCTATATTTTTACTGTATTAAAAAGGTGCCAGTAACCTTGAGCATAAAAGGTTTACTGTATATCCAAGTCAATTAAAAACTTCTTGATTAGGGCATTAAATAATTCAAATGACATCACTTGATTCTCCTAATGGTTAGTTGAAACAGAGAATTTCCTAGAATCTTTTGCTATTTTATATCAAAAATTCAGATTGAATTATGATAAGTCACCATCAGCACTGGTTCTGTTGGTATTCACTTTATTATTACCATCAAACAACTTAACTATCACAGTTCTGACTGGAAGATACCAATTCATCTTTTCTGATTTGTATTTGCAATCTTCCAACAGAGATAGCTAATACTCAAATGTTATTTAGAATTATAACCTCAGAACCTCCAGCTAGCATATCCAACTGCCAAGAACTGTAATCCAAAGTAACTAGTATATAACACAGTCAATTGTACTCCTACAAGACTCTTAAAGACCACTGAGAATTTTTCTACTTGACAAAAGCATTATACCTTCAATACTGTGGTGAAATGTAGCCTGGTCACATTGGTTCTCCCAATCAGGCAGTGGCGATGTTTGCTTCCCCTCCCCTTGATGACATTTGGGCCCTTCCACTGGCCCCTGCTCTTTCCTGCCCTATATCCCCTTCATTTTTTTTTTTTTTTACTCATCTTAATAGAGCTTCATAGATGATCTATGAAAAGAGGAAGATTTTTATTCTTTTTAAAAAAAAATTTTTTAGTACAGAGTTAAATCAGTTTACCTGTTAAATCTAACACTAACTCTATCAACCAATTATTCTTGTGAGGACATAAAGCCTATTTATTAGTTTTAAATAGGCATATATATTGGCTACATGACTCTAAGAAGATACTGCAATGCCTGGTTTCATAATCCCATTTCGAAGATAAGACTGCCATACAAACTTAAGAAAGTTGTTGACATTTAGCTACTCTTGTATCCTTTCAATGGGATGGGAAATGCATACATATGCTGTTTTTGAACACACATTAGGGTGTTCAAAAACAGCATATATATATGCATTTCCTTGTAGATATAACTTTAAGAAGCAATTTCACAGCAAGACTTGTTCAGTTTTAAATAAACTCCTTCCATGCCAAACCCTATCCAACAATCCCTTCCCACAAGCTGACCAAAGCATCTGGAAAGTGAGCAAGGTACGGGATCATCTCGTGCGAACTTCCGACAAGCAAAGCCAGGTTCACTTTACAGCCATGTCACTAATTTTAACCACCGCAGCGAGTCACTTAACAAACGTGGCAACAAAAGTAAAACGGGGACGACGACATATTTGTCGCTCAGCAACACAAATGCTGGGCTCGGTTGCGGTCGTAAGTCGAGGACCGCCCGTATTCGGTTCAAGAGCCCACGAAACCGGTGTCCAGGGAGTCCAGCAAGAGAGCGGGACAACCACGTGGGAACAATCCAGCGGGAGCAGCTCAGCCACGGGCTTTGCGAAACTTCCTCGGCGCCTGAAGCCTTTGCCACTCCCCGCCCTTGCCCGCCGCTTAAGCTGGCGACGTTAGAAAGCCTCTCTTCGCCCGCTTCCCTTTCGGCCCTCGGTGCTTTCTCGCTTCTCCTCGCGGCCCCCTCCTGAAATTCACGACATGCGCACTCCTCTCCCCGAGGCTCTGCGCGTACCTGAGAACGCCCGGCGGGGCCCGGCGGTTTCTTTCTCCTCTTCCGTTTGAAGCGGCCTCCAGCGGCTCCTAAACTTTCCCTTCCCCGCGGCCCCACCCTCACTCACCAAGTAGCGGGGCTGCCACTCATTAGCATCGTCGACCTCCTGGAACTCCTGCTCTATCGTGGCGATGACGGACATAATGGCGGCGGTAGCCAGAAGGTTGGAGGAGAGCCGCTGGCAATCGGCAACTTCATCACCTACCTCCCGCTGCTGACAGGGCGAGGACGGCAAGCCCGCCCCCTCCGCCGCTCGCTTCAACGAGCTTCCGCACCGCGCACGCACTTAGCGGGCTCCTCTGGAGCGGACGCATGCGCGCGGGCCGCCTACTGGATTAGCGCTAAACTCCGCCCGCTGTGGGAGAGGAGGAGGCGGAAGGGAAGAGAGAGTGCATACCTGGGATTGGGTCATTGGTCGCTTTGTGTGGGGAAGTTCCCGGAGTGGGTTAAATTCGGGGGCTGGGTTGTTGCGTCGAGCTAAGCCACGATTGAATTGTGGTTTATTAAAGCACAGCTAAGCTAGGTTCAAGCTACGAAACGGACTGTACCCCATTCGCATTACAATGATCAGAGTTTGTGAATTATGAATAATGTGCTTATTTGGGGATAAACTGAATTGTGTGAACGCAACTATAGTGGCTTGTTGGTTTGTGGTTTAAGAGTGCATGACTTATTTGGTAAACTATAAGCAACATATAGATTAATATATTATGTTGAATCATTATCAGGCTTTTTTAAAAGGCTTCCTTTTCTAGACACCAACAGACCTAAGAAATGAATCTTTAATAATATACATTTAAAACTTAAGTCTGGTGGTTGGCGAATAGTTTTTTTGCTTCTGCTTTCAAACTATAGTTTTACATTTTTTGTATTTGTTTTGTTCAAATGTGCCATTCAGGCACTTCTGAAGCTTGACATGTCAGGCTGTCAACTGTATTGTAGGTTCATATTTGTTTCCTTAGTTTAGTCTTTTTTAAAATTCCCTTTCATTCATATTTCTAAATATCAAGATATTGTGCAATGAGGTTTTTTTTTTTTTTGCATTATGTGTCCAAAATATTTACATTTTAACTTCCTCAGTAGTGAGTGAGTAGTCTGGCTTTACTTCATGTAAGACTGCACCATTTGTTCTTCAGTCCTAGTATTTTTTTAAACAAATTTATCCAATATCACATTCAAAGGCATATTTTCTTCACCTTTCTGAAGACTCAGCTTTCACAGGCATATGTTATATGAGAAAACCATAACTTTGGTTAGCATTGTAAGTAAGGTCTGTTTCAGGTCTCCCAATGTTTAGTCATATTTCCCTTCTGATAACATCCAATTTTTCTGGATTGAAAGTTTTGACATTCCGTGTACCAATCATATCCATGTAGTATCACTTTTTGTTGCTCCCCAGTCACATCCGTAGCGGGACATCCTGTCAGCTTTAATTCATCCACATAATAAATATCAGGGCTATTCCCACGCAATTCACTGTTTTTTAGAGGGCTATTCCAAAGTCTTTATTCCCTATCGGCCCATATTTTACATGCGACCAGAACTTCCACTTCTGCTAAATTTCTCTCGTAAAGTCCCGCAGCTGTGTCTCTTTTCCGTTTGAGGCAGTATTTCTTAGCTTCAACGACTTTAAGACGCCTAAACTTCAACTCCCAAGATTCCGAGATGGGACTGTGGAATTCTGGGGGTAGAAATCCACGCCTTCGAAGTTCTTAGTCGAGCACACTAAGGCAGGGGTAGGCAACTGTGGCCCTTTACAACCTGTGGACTTCAATTCCCAAAATTCCTGAGCCAGCATAATGGCTGAAGAATTCTGGGATTTGAAGTCCACAGCTCATAAAGGAGCCACAGTTGCCCGCTCCTGCACTAAGGGGAAAGAGCGTAAGCGCTAGTGACGGAAGCGATCCGTCGCTTTCTTTTGGCGAAAGCTCGACGCTTTAACGTAATTCTGCGAGGCTGGGCGCGCCTGTTTGAGCTGCGCGAAAGAGAATTCATTTTCGCGGAGGGTGGCGGTGAAAGGAGGTTTCGCTGTTTTTTGCTGAGGAAAGAAACGCTTCTTTTTTTTTTTAAACTGAGACGGCGAAGCCGCCGGGATGTTCGTGGCGCGAAGCATTGCGGCTGATCACAGAGACCTCATCCACGATGTTTCCTTCGACTTCCATGGACGGCGCATGGCCACTTGCTCTAGTGACCAGAGTGTTAAGGTGTGGGGAAGGCTCGGGGCGAAACTCTGTATTCTTTTTTTAAATTATTATTAATTTAGGAAGATGAGTCAGTCAACATGCTCATCGTTCAGGCTAGTCGTAGTTTTCCTGTAGGGTCCTTTCGCCCCACCTGGCTTTGGTACAAAATACAATTGCTGTGAGTAGGATAACGGAATTCTTACGTTGAGAACCACGATTCAGGTCAGCATTTTAATAAGTAGAGGAGAGAGCATTTTGGCTGGGTTTGCACAACATGCTAAACTGATAGCATTTAGGTTTGGTACATTGCAGGAAGCCAACCTTTGCCCTTTGAATAGAAGCCACTATTCGTGGTTTAGTAGGTTTGAATCTTGCCAACTGTGATTTACTATAGTACCCCAGTGTTAAGCAAACCACAGCTTAGCATAATGTATTCACCTACTATTGCACTTAAGGCAAAGGGAATGATTAATAAGAATTGCACACTGACATTTTATCCCTTTACACTAACCATGCTCTCCCTTGTAGTGTCCATATACTTAAAGTCATTGGAATTTGAAATTGTAATGCATTTTTATTTCAAAGTCTGTTTTTGCAAATTCAGATGGAATGATAAATCTCAAATATTACATAGAAATCAGAAGTTGGATAGTCTTATTCTTTCCTTAGTGTAAAATCTTACCCTAACAAACCCTAATGGTATCCTTTATGTCTTTACTTCAAAAAGATTTTTGAGATAACAAAACAAATGGAAGTCACAAAAACGTTCTCATGAGCAGAAACCCAAATTCACATTTATAATTGGAGAGGTTTAAATAGCCACAAATTATTATGCTGTAGTTAAATAGTTGCAGAATTATTATGAAGCTGAACATGGTTAGATATTGTTTTGATTTACTTCTTAGTTAGCAAGGTTGTTTGATTGGAAGGAAAAACTTATGAACTTGATTGTTCCTTTTAAGAATATGTGCAGCTTTTTATTTGTCTGGGATCTAGTGCTTAAGGAGTTTCTTTCTGATAAGATTTTGCACAAGAATGGTTAAGAAGAATCATATATGACT
The DNA here is from genome assembly GCA_017656035.1 of Myanophis thanlyinensis. Taxonomy (NCBI): domain Eukaryota; kingdom Metazoa; phylum Chordata; class Lepidosauria; order Squamata; family Homalopsidae; genus Myanophis; species Myanophis thanlyinensis. The sequence goes on from JAEANM010001462.1 coordinate 26,297, forward strand.
TCATTTTAAATTAAACATGTTTGCCTTATTAGGTTTGGGACAAAAGTGAAAATGGAGAATGGCATTGTACTGCCAGTTGGAAGGTAAGAATTTGAATCTAAAATAATTTAGTGTTATATAGAATATTACTTGACATGTAAAACCTTAACAAAGGAAAACAATGAGTTCTAAAATGCTAAGGATAATTTTCTTTGTTCTCAGTGGGTCTAGGACTGCTAGATCTGACCTGTCAGAAGAAGGAAACAAAGACATACAGAAACTCTTAAACTCTTTGCTATCATCTCATACATTCAAGTTTTGCAACTGCAATACTCGCATAGAACTCACATCTTTCTAAATGTGTTTCGGATTGCAGTTTTTGGGGATAATGTTAAACATAGATGTAGAATGTTTGGACTTAATAATTTATCATATGGTACCTACAGAAGTCATGCAATCACTGATATATAAAAGTTTAGTTTAAAAACTTTATAGTTTATAAACTTTATAAAGTTTAAAAACTTCATAAAACTTTATAGTTCAAATAAAGCATCAGCAAATATGTACAGGGATTCCTCTAAGGTGATGGTTCCAATTTTTCCTTTTGCAAGTACGTTTATTTGTAACATAAAGGAATAGTGGCTACTAAATTCCGAGTCCCTAGGGAGAGGGGGCGGTATATAAATCAAATAAAACCTTAAACCTTAAATTAATTGTTGATAATTTATCTTAATTCTGCAGACACACAGTGGATCTGTGTGGCGGGTGACATGGGCACATCCGGAATTTGGACAGGTCTTGGCTTCTTGCTCTTTTGACAGAACAGCTGCTGTTTGGGAAGATATAGTAGGAGAATCAAATGATAAACTTCGGGGACAAAGTCACTGGGTAAGTTTTGAAAAATAGATAATTTGGAATATTTAGAATTTATATGATATCCTTCATAACAATGAAATTTAGCAAACAAAATATTCAAATTAACAGATGTATTTTATATTTGTGATTTTCTTTCATATTTCTCTTTGCAAAATCCCATTATGAATCACTATGATCTGTACATCTATTTCATTTATGGAAGAAGTTAGAATTGAAACCAAAATCCTAGCAGAATTTTGTTTTTACGTACCATTGGTTGTTACTTAACAACTATTTTTTCAGCAACCATTTAGTGGTGCTGAATAAACTGAGTTTATGACCAGTTTCAAAAGTTATAGCTGTAGCAATGCCCCTGCATTAATGTGGTAAAAATTTGGTCCACAGTTATGACTGCATCTCCCCCACCTATCTGTCTCCCCCATTTCTGCCCTTTTGGCTATCATTCCTTATCCCAGCTGCCCCCAGTTGACCAGCTGGTGGTGGTATGGGATTCAGTTTGTGTGCCAAAGGGAATTCTGCTGGCTTCCTAATTTACTTCTAAAAAATGGATCAGAATTTTTTCAAGAGATCCCTTAATAGAGGGCGTGGTTATGGACGCGGTGGTGTGAAGACGTTTCTTCCACTTCTCAGGGTGTTTTGAGGAAGAAAACAAAGATT
>JAEANM010001463.1:0-27806 GCA_017656035.1 Myanophis thanlyinensis
TAACCAATCAGAGAGCAGGATTTTCCCGCTCTCTGATAACCGACACCAGACTTGGTGTCTCCTGCATTTATAATTAATCGGGTTTTCCTGCTCTCTGCTAACTGACACCAGACTTGGTGTCTCCTATATTTTTAATCAGGTATAGAACAGTATTAAAGCTGTTGATGTGACATGAAATCAGAATCCTGCCACTTAAATTTCCACAACAGTAAAGGCATTCAGCTCCATTGACAATATGTAAGATTAAGGCCATCTTTACTTTCCTACAGTTCATCCTATTTAAGCTTGAAGAAAGCTCAGCTGGTTTGATTTATCACACCATGTCAGGCTATTTTAGTAGAGGTTCCAATGTTCTCTAGAAAAAGGGATTTTAGATCACTCAAATATGAGTTGCCTTACTACTTGATAGTATAACAACAGTGAGGCTCATGCAAATAACGGACATGACAGAGACTTAAACATATATTATAGCAGGTGTCATCAAGGAGTCATACCTAATTTAGCAGCTCTGCATTCATGTAATCACAATTAGAACAATGAAAGTTTTTTGGGGGCGCATTGGCAATTATTTTTTAAATACATTGCATGCTGCTTTTTGTTCTACCTTAAGCCTATGTATTTTCAATGTTCTCTTTTGCTTATATTGTTCTGCATTTATTGAGCCTCCTTAATTTCTGGACCAGGTTTATGAGATTAAGCCACTGTTTTGACTTTACCTTGTTTTATTTAGCTTGCATGTTCAGGCACCATGCTAATATTGTAAAGATACTCTTGAGTTCTAGTGATGGCATCCACACAGTATTTTGGGCTGAATTAAACCAGTGAGTTATAGTCCCATTTTAGGCCTGAAAGCTGGCTGGGTGAGTTTGGGCCAATCACCAGGAGACGATTGGAACAATTTATCCCAAAATCCGGAGGTGTGTAAAAATTGAAGAACTAATTACATTTTGAAAGGCCATAATCTCTATGATTACATTCCAAATTTGGGAATCTCAAAAAGCATTTCAGAGTCCATAAAACCATCATTATCAAATTCAATAGTATTAGCTTAGGGATTAGTTAAAATCATATTAGAAATATTTTTGATCATGAAAATAGTTTCAACACTTTTGAAATATATGATCTGATTTTACATCTGGTGATTAAATAAGACATATTTTCTTGTCCTACATATTAACGTTGTCCCTCTTCTCCTTCAATTAAATGTACAAGCTATTTTAGAATGCAGGTCATACAAACATATAATCAGAGACCGAAAGAACAGTACAGACCATAAAACAAGGCAATAAAGCTCAGAAGCTACAATGAAAGTCAATTATCATATTCATTTTAACTTAAAATGTGATACAAAAAGTTTTGATTGTACAATGAATGCCTTGCATGGAGAAGGGTTTGCTTGAGCTTATGACATCTCCGTTAAAGAAAGGACAAGGGAAAAAACAAGAAGGAAGAGAATATATATCTGGGAAAATTATTTATTTATTTATTTATTTATCACGATTTATATACCGTCCCCTCTCCCTGGGGACTGGGGCGGTTTACAGCCAATAAAATACCGGTAAGCATAAACAATTTAAAAACCAATTAAAATAATGGCTGATCAATTAAAACAATTAAGTTTAGAATTTAACTTGAAAAATCAATTAAAAATAATATTAAACAATTGAAATTAAAAACAATTAAGTATAGAGTTAAAATTGAATTTAAATTGAATTTAAAACCCTCAGGTGTCAGGCCAGGCCATAATCTGTTTGGGCAAATCACCAAACCAGGTAGATTCCATTGACTAAATTCCTTAAACAAATAACATTTTAAACCTAATGCAACACATTTTAAATATATCTGCATGATCCACATCTCTGCCTAGGATTTCATTTTTTCCTTCTTTCCTGCAAAAAAAAAAAAAAAAAAAAAAAACCACTCTGGAAAGCATAAATTAATTTCTATTTCATATGGCCAGTTACAGCAGCTGTTACTCATCTGGGTCATTCTAACCATCTTACAGAGCTAGCAATTAAATACCAAAGCATGGATTGTTGTTTGGCTAGATTTACGGCTAAATGAATCAGTTCTAATCGAGAGGTCTTATCAAATGAAGATGTCCCAGGATAATGCTGCAAGATCCCATCTAAGTTGGTGACTGGAAGCAGAGGTTTTGTCTTCCAAGTTTTTAGACTCATGTTGGAGTCCATCTTCATGGAATTTCTCTCTAGCTAGAGAGAAGTCCCCTGAAGATGGGCTCCAGCACGAGTTCAAAAGTGCCAAAGACAAAATCTCTGGTCCTGGTAACCAATACAGATTAGACCTTGCAGAGGTTTTATCGTTCATCTTTGAAGAATACACAGGATTTATTCATGGCCAGGTCATACCAAAACATGTTTCTTAGGATTCTGAAAGAAGAAAAAAAGCAATGCATTTCTTGCTTTAAAAAAAGAAACTTACTCGGCCTACTAGTACAGGATCCGGTCCAGTATATTCTTCTATTACAAAGAACTGGTTCCATACCCATCCTCTCTTTGACCTCTGGAGAACTTGCCCTTCCTTCCCTTTCTCATGATGACCATGCAGTGATGGCCTTGAGTGGTTTGTCAGTTTGTCTGTCGCCATAACAAAGCTGCAGCATAGCATTCCCAGACAGAGAAGAACCGCATGTAAACAATGATCTTCCTTCATTTTTGGTTAATGTATAGGCACCAGAGTACTCCCCCAATTTTCCCCCTTTCTTCTCAAAGGGTCAGCACAAAAGTGAACAGGAATACTATAATCCTCTGGAAAGGTCACAGGTTTTCCGTAACCGAGATGTCAACCTTCCTTAAGTCCATCCCTTTAACTCTGTATAGATTCCAAACGGTTTCCTAGAAGAAGAACCAAACAGGACAAAATTTAGTTCTCTGTGTTTATTCTAAGCTCAGCATTTCAGAAACTTAGCACGTAACAAAAGCTTAATAGACCATTGAAACAAGATGCTTGTTTCTTTCCCAAGACGATAATTTAAATGAAATATAAAGACACCTCATAAATTATTCACTAGGATGACCAAGATTGGATGGTCTCCCTAGGTTGGAAACAATAATCTAAGAATATCTAGAATTCTCAGGATATCCTATTTTTTTTAATAACTTGCTCAAAAGTATAAATTCCTGTATCAGTTGGAAAATTTTCAAAACTGTAGAGCAGGCATGAGGGTTCATTTTACTCATTAACATCCCCTCTATTTAAAAAAAAAAAGTTGTAATTTTTGGACAGACGCTTTCAGGGGTTTTTAGCTGGCCTAATGTAAGATCTGAACTGATATTTTTTTAAAAAAGTAGAGATTTTTTTTTTGCTACCTTTGGAGGGCAGTAAAGACCACATCTTTATTCAATAAAGCATTTATCATTTCTGGAATTCACAGTGAAGGTCCATCCTTTCTGATACAATTAAAAGAACTGGAGACTTTCTCACAATCTGCAAAGTAATTGCAGGGAACTGGGCTGGGAAGCAAAAAAAAAATGTATCTGTAATGGCATGTGAAAACGACATGAGAGACTGGGGGAAAAGACACTGGGAACAATCAGATAAGAGACAACATAGTCCACAGCTACATAGTGGGTAGGGCAAGAAATTCAGAAGAAACCATTCTTGGTTTCTTGGGCTGTAAGGGAGATGGGATGAGAATTGTACTTTCAGATTTTCAAGATTCTATTAATATAACTTTACAATTAAAGTAGAATTTGCTCATCTGATCACATTTCCTTTCAAGTCTTCCTGACACTGCCATAAGAGTTACCACTATGGTTATACTTTCCTGCTTATGTAGGATTTTACCTAAATATAATTATTCAGGCATTTTGGCTTCCCTGCTGATGAAATTTCCAACCAAGGTGAAAAAAATGCTGGGATGCTATCTTTAAAGCGATAAGGAATCTACTAGGCCAACAACTAGTGGCATGGTATTAAATTCCCAATTCCTTTTAGAGTCACAGTGTCAGGTAGACCTGGTTGGAAGTAATAGCTTGTTGGATTTAGATAAGATAGTGGTAGCCTACTGGATTTGGATAAAAATATAATCTTTATAATCTTAGCTACTCCATTACCTCTCTATTTCCAACTAAGTCTTATACTGTACTTTCTTATAGCTACCGGTAGTTTCCATAGTAAAAAAAAAAAAATCCAATTCCTAGTTCTTTAAACAACTTGGCAGCCACTACCAGATTCTTTAGTAAGGATACCAGATTTTGGGAGATTGACAGAGTGGCTACAAATAAACATTATTGCCTGTAAATATGGTTTATCTTCATTTGATATGTCCATCCTTTTAACAGAAGTTCTTATCAACTGAAAGTACTATAAATCATCTTCTTCTTCTATAAATAATATAAATAAGTAAAAATAGAAAGAAAAAAAGTAAATCAAGCATTATTTAAAGCATCTTTACTTCATCAGATATTCCAATAAGAATTTTTTAAATTTAACTGAGCTCCTATTATTTACTCAGTTGTTGTTCACCTGAACAGTATAATTAGCACATAAAATGGATATTTCTCACTTTCTAGTCTCAGAAGCTTCAAAAAGCAGGCTGTACCTGGACAACAAGCTATTTTTAATAATGTGTGAACTGTTGGGCAGATAATATGAGCAGATTTGCTATAGAAAATAACTTTGAAATTTATTTTGCTGACCAGATACAGATCATTCTACAATAGTTTCTATCATTGCTCTAGATTCTTAACAAAACATCAGAAAATGCATTATAAGGGAAACGTTATACATGGTAGATGCAAAAAAATCAAGACCATCCATTAAGTAGCAGCATAGAAGATTTATATCAAGCTTACATAAGACAATCTAGTCAATGAAGGTTTATCACTAAATAGGAGCCAGATAAAAGGCAACAGAATTCAGAGAGGTTGGACTTGGATGTTTGTGGCAACGTAATGACTCTAATCTGATGGCACATTTAACTCTGCCTGCTCTTCTCCTGAAATAATCATCCTTAGAATTAAAAAGTATGGGGAAAATGAAAGAAGATAAATGAAATATACAAACAAATTTTCTTCTGCCAGATCATTAATTTTAAACAATCCCATCCACAGTAGGCATGTGAAAAATCATCAGATATTTCCCCTAATATCCAAAATGTAGCTTAACTATATATTACTGGGTTTGGTAATGCAATTATACGAAAGCCTGTAGAAACATTGGAAGGGGGGAGATGCAGATATATGAAAATGTTTACTATCAGTTCAGACATGAAAAAAAAAAACTGAACACAAAACATTAACCACACATCTAAGCCATTATCTTTAATTTACTAATTAGGGCTTAATGCAGTAATCGCTTGCAATCCCTTTATTTTTCAAAATGCCTCTGTGTAGTGACATCTGTGGAGTCCCTGTGTAACGTTCAAAATAGAATGGGTCTATTTTGAATCAAGCCCGGCTGTTTCTGGGCTTCTTGAGATGAAACAGACAAGTTTCCTTTGAGCATACAAACCAGAGACTTCATTTGGGCTTGGAATAAAAGCAAATAAGCCTTTTTCATCTGAACAATTGTGGTATTTCAGCCCCTCCTCTTGTCTTTAGCTTCTTCTAAAAGCATCTGGGCTTTCTAATCATATTAAATACTGTAAAAAAGGACACCCATGGATTAGGATCAGAGAAAGCTCAAAATACACAAAAATGTAAAATAAAATAAAATAAAAGCACACTGGACCAAGTCTGAAGCTTGTTTAATTCAGCATTTAAATGCACACACCACAAAGAAAACAAAACCTCTCTCAGGAGGGAGTACATTTGAATAAAATGCATGCTTAAAGGGCAGATCATATTCTTTACTAACATCTGGCAGACTACTGCCATCTTTGAGCACAGTTCAGAAACCACAGCTGGTCCAAACTGCAGCACAGAACTGTTTATCAGTGTAGCGTAGCTGAAGAAAACCTGCCTAGTCACGTTATGTTTGGATTGCAAACTCTGCATTGGTTATCAACTGGTTATGTGTGCAATTCAATGTTGGTTTTCATTTGTAAGACACCCCCCCCCCCCAGAACTTGACTCTCAGTATGTGTTGTCTTCTCGTCTCTATATTGAATTGACCCATCTGGTTTATGAGTCCTGTCAATGTTCTTCTGTAACAGGTAGGGGAAGAGATGGGATTTAGCCAGTTTGCACCTATTTGCTAGAACCAGTTGTTAACTTTCTAAGCAGTTCAAAGAACTGCTGGTTCAGCTAGTCATTAGGGCAGAGAAACAGTTATTAAATTATTTGAATCCCACCTCTGGGTAGGGGCCAATATTTTTCGGCTCAACTCAATATATTTTGGAGCAGTTTTCCTCTTTTAAGTCCAGGGTTGTGTCCAATCTAATGAACTTCTAGAAGTGTGTGTGTGCCTATGAATGTTGTTTAGAGAATGATGTGAAAAATACCATCTGACTTTTGTATTATGCATTGTGGGTTTAGCTCTGGTTTTTGTTGTAAACCACCCCAAGACCCAACCAGGTGAATCGAGGTGATACACAAGTTCTTAAATCTGCATAAATCACCCCTCCAGAGCGCCTTTTACAAATACTACTGAAACAACAACAACAAAAGATTGAGCAGCAGATAAAGGAGGCATTAATTAGTCCTGATACTTTTATTAAGAACTCTTGAAGGAGATTTGAATGAAAGTAGAAAGGAATATTGTATTTTTAAACTTACAATGACATCAGCCTCCTTGCTATTCTTTGTCACAGAGCCCAAAGAAAATAGTGGGAGAAATGGGGTAAAATGTGAAATGAAAAACAAAAAAAAAGAAAAGGAAATGAAACAGATTTGTACAGCTCTAGATGCTGACATTTTAAAACTAAAATGTATAATTAACATGAAAAAGCTCTATTCTATAAAATATCAAGTGGCATCCTCACTCCCAAGCAAGCAAGCATGCAAACAACAACCTTTAAGAAAAATAAATCTGTTTTCTTTTCAAAAAGTATATTAATTTTACACAGCAGAAGTTCCACGTTGATTTTCTTAAAGGAGAGGGGAGATAATGTTTATCTGGTGGACTAGGAGACAAGGCTAGAATTTAGAAATCTGACTATTTTCCAGTGTCTTTTCTGTCTACATATATAATCCTAGTTGAACCCAAAATGTTTCCATAGAGTGCCTTTTCGTTTGACATCCATTAGGCTAAATAATCTCTTACATTGGTCCAACCAGCACTTTTACATCATAAAATGGAAGATGTTCAACCAGAATACAGACTTCATAAAGTGGATTTTGAGGCTCTACCAAATAATAACCTCATGAAAGGTTGTGTAATTCTGAGGCATTTGTTGAAATGAAGTTGGGGGAAGGAATTTCTAAAAAAAATATAAGTGGTCCAAATAATTCAATTTAGTAAATCAGGACAGTTGTGAAATGATACAGATAAATGTCTCCATTTATCTGTACTTACTTCCTTTGTTTATGTTTACATTTAAACCTATGCCTGCTATCTTGTACATGTTTGACAAACAAATAAAATAAATAAATAAACAGAATTCCATTCACATATCTTCTTTAGACTGCTCAATTTCCTCTGAGGTGCTTTGCCCATAATGATGTTATGCTGTATGACTTTGTTAATCAAATTGCTGTGTAATAGTCAGATCAGCTCAGTTGTACACTATATTGCTAAGGAAAACCAAAGGCAAAAATAAAGACATAAAATTTAGATGGTGAGATGAGATGGGGATCAAAATGACAATTGTTATTTTTTTAAAATTTCATTTGTATGTAATTTAGTTATTTTAAGATACATAGAGAGAGTCATTTTGGTGTCATGATAAAGGGTCCTGCTTTGGTTACAAAAGCCATCAGGATGACTTTGGCCAGTCACTTTCTCTCAGCCCTAGAGGAAAGGCAATGACAAACCACTTTCAAAATCCTGTCAAGAAAACTGCAGGATTTTGAAAGTGGTTTGTCATTACCTTTTTCCTAGGGCTGAAAGAAAGTGACTGGCCCAAGGTCATCCTGCTGGCAACTTCTCCGGGCAATTGCTAGAAGTCAATATTGACTTGAAGGCACCCCCTGCTTCCAAAAGGACACAAAGAACAGCTTATAGGTCTATTCTTCATATTTTTGACAATTTTTCTTTTCAGCTACATCTAAAACTATTATTTGCAGTGAGTTTTGGAGGGGTTAACAAATACTTTGAGTTCCACTTGTGACCCAGGGGTCTAACAATGAATGCTTTTGAGGCTGAAACTTGATGAAAATATCTTCCCTTCTAGGAAGCCAAACCAGGGAACCTCGGTCAACCACTATTTGTATACCTCCAAAGACAAAGCTAGAGAATTGTGACTAGACTATATTAAGTTGCTGTACTTTATCATGATGATGCTGTTGAAGATCACATTAAGCTAGTACAGAATTCCAATTCCTGTTTGATAGTGAATCATACCAGTAGTGTTTCTAATGCAAATATTGTAGGCAATGTGTTGACTTACAGAGTATTTCTGGGTGCAGATCAAGGTGCTAGTTATCACCCTAAAAACCCCTAAGTGGTTTGATTATCTGATAACTACCTATTCTGGACAGAAACAGCCTATCCACTTTGAGAAGGCATAGTGTGCCTGCTAAATGTCTCTCCATTGAGATGTCACATCAAACATTCCCACTCTTGAAAGTTCAGAATGGTTGCTAGTAAAATGGGAAACACTGCCAGAGCTAATCAATCAATACATAATGAATCAATCAGTCTAGGCTGCTGTTTCTCAACCTTGACAATTTTAAGAAATATGGACTTCAACTCCCAGATTCCTCCAGCCAGCATGAGAGGAAATCCACATATCTTCTTAAAATTGTCAAGCTTGAGAAACACAGGTCTAGATAATAAAGTCCAACAAATCCCCAGGAAGTCAAAGCCTAAGCAACCAATCAGAACCAGAAATCTTTCCCCTTGTTCTCGGGTGAGTTTTTAAAATGGGAAGAGCCCATCTCTCTTTTGCCTTGGACAATCTTTCAAATGCAGATGAAGAAAATCTTCCAAGCTGGCTTGTTCCAGCTGAGTTGAGTCATCCCAGTCTCAGCGTAAGTACTGATGAATCTGAAGAAATTAGTGATCTAAAGGAAACATGGAGAGTGGGTATGATAACAATTCTTTTGTTGATTCATATTAGGGATTGGCTTGCACAGAAGTGGTAATTACTGCCTGACTCTATTTCTCTCTCTGGTTTTATACATATGTATATAGAAATCTTGCTATTGACAGGCATACTGATATCCTTTCATTCATTTGCTCATTGCTCTTTTAATGCTATACTGAATCTTCAACTCATAATAGACAACTCTATCTTCTCATTAGATGCTGCATTCATTCTGGCAGGGATGTAGCTAAATGTTTTGTAGCTCTGATGCTGCAGAAAACAACTTCTATTTTCTCCCTCCACAGTAAACCACAAGGGGAAAATTTGTTCTAAAATAAAAGTGGTGCTGTCAGGCTACCAACTAGCTCACTCCTCCAAACAATATGGGACAATGCAACAATAAGAATTGGACAGGAAGGGCTTAGGGACACCTGTGTAAAAGTGCCAGGAGTGTCCCTGTGTGCAACTGCAAGTGTGTGCTCCATTATAGCTATTTATGGAAGAATGCATTTGTGAATATGCAGCAATGCTGATATAAATAATGTTATTCCTCTGTGCTATGCTGTGGAATAAGCAATTGCCTGCATTTCCCAACTCTGTCTCAATGAACTGAATTATTATGGAAAGGTGTTTAAGTAAGCTTGCTTCCCTACTGAGAATTTTTATGAGCAATAGGGAAAAAAATTGGCTTCAGTCTGCTTAGTTATTAGCAGCCCTGTATTCCTCTAGCAATTTAAGAATTCTCTTACATTTTAAGAAATTGGAGTTTGAATGCATTACAATTTCTTAGTTGGATATGCACCAGGTCAATAGTGATAGAGACTTGTTCATTTTGGTACAGGTACAGAATTCCAGTTAACAAGAGCCTTGCCAGATAGGGCCATTATTCTGCATCACGGATGGTCAACTAGAAACTAACAAACATGGACAATAGTGAAGTAATGTCTCTGGAAATTCTCAGTTATCCAGGTCATGGTTGTCCCAAAAGCTTTTTTCTCAAAGGTAACTGGACTTTGTTTTTCCTTGAAAATATTTCACTTCTCATTCAAAAAGCTTCTTCAGTTCTGACTGAAGAATGGTAAAGAATAGAAGGATTCCATTCATTCAGAACTGAAGAAGTTCCTTGGATGAGAAGCAAAACCTCTTCAAGAAAAAACAAAGTCCAGTTGCCTTTTGCAAAAAAAAAAAAAAAAAAAAAAGTACCTTTGGGACAATAGTGGAGTAATGTTTCTCCACAGTTCCACAGCCTAATAAACACAAATATCAGATGATTCAAGAAGTGCCACACACAGCTGTCAATACCGGTGGCCATTAATTGAACAATCCTCCATGAATCTTCATGGTCTCTCTCTTTTAACCTCTAAACACAATGCATGGGAGCAAATGTTATAAACAAGTCCTTCCTTTTACCCTAAATCTCTCCTCATATGGTTTTAATTTTACCCAAATTCTAAAGTGTGGCACAAGGATAAACACAACCATACACATCTCCACATTTTTAATGACCTATGTCAGTGTTTCCCAATCTTGGTCAATCTCCCAATCTGAGCTGGATGGGGGAATTATGGGAGTTGAAGTCCACCCATCTTAAAGTAGCCAAGGTTCAGAAACACTGCTGAATATTATTTCATGTATTTAGATTTTGATTTCCCCATACATGTGTTCCCTCCAAATTAAAGGATTTCAGATGCTGGGCTCTCTTTAGAGGATGCTCTTCTGGTATCCTAATAATTTTGGCTGCAGTTCATCAGAAACAGTCAAGTGATTCAGAGAAAGATGCTAATTTTGTAGAGGAAAGGGAAATAGAAGTAGAATAGGGGATGGTGGGAAGCAGGAGGGAATGTCATCTAAGCAGGCTGTGAGCCTCTCCTATTGGCAAATAGGTTAAAATGAAGACATGATCCTACTAATCAGTTGCAGGGGGATTTGTCTCTTTATCAGCTCTGTTGATGAGCAATTAATATCTCTTCAGGACCTTCAGGAGATAGTGACATTCCAGCCAGCTGTTACAGAAGAGCTTAAAATGGTCGTCCTTTCTAAAGAGGACAACATTGGATTAACTCCTGGAAACTGTTCCAAAAGAGTAGAGACAACTAAGGCTGCTGAAAGGAAGTAGTAGTGTAATTAAAAGCTGGTGAGAACTTCACTGCAGAGTTCTGAGGCAGCATCTGGCTAAGCCATCCTACTCTTCAGAATTTATGACTCTTCTCCAACCTTCCTCAGGGTTACTTGCAACCGAGATACTTCCCTGATCATCTCATGAACTTTTGTGAATCCAGATCTATGCCTCAAGACTCTGGGACTGACTCACCACTTTCTCTTCTTATTTTCCCTTTAGGACCTGACTTGGGTCACTAAGTTAAAAAAGACCAAGCTATAAACAGTGAACCATGCTATCTGTAAGAGGCTACTAATCAGGGATTTTTCTAGCCAGCTGCTCTTTTTTTCTCCACATTGGACCAGCTAGGCCAATTATTTAAGAGTGATTTATAGCGATTACAGTCATAAAACAGAATAATCATTTCCAGACTATGGGATTTTATCTTCTTTTGAAGATAAAATTGATCTATCTTTCCCCTACAACAGTACACCCACAATAATGTTTTACACGATTTAGGAGATGAAAAACAATAACCTTAGTCCCTTTAAATAGCTTTTAGTGATTCCTTTGTTATTTTAAAATGTTATTAGATATTTTTTCTTTTACAGAAAAGTGTGTTTTCTATATGTGCCCACATAAGGACACCTGTATGCATTAATCCATACAAATTATATTGATGGTTCAAATTATGTCAGTGTCAGTCATCCAGAAAAATAGCCTCTTGGACTTTAAAGTCAAACATCTCCCTGTAGGGAGTAAAATTGAAGAATTTTACTAAAATCTTTCAAAGATCAGAAATAACCATTGCCTAATGCCGATTTTAAAAAGTTACACAATTTAGATTCACATATTCACAACCCAGTGGAGAGAGTGCACTGCTTCAAATACCTAGGTGTCCACATCTTGCAGAACCTAAAATGGACCTGACACATTGACACCATGGGGAGAAAGGTGCGGCAACGTCTACACCATCTTAGACAATTGAGACTTCAGATTGCCCCCCAAAGTGCTCAGAAACTTCGACTCCTACACAGTACAAAACATCCTGACAGGCAACATCACAACGTGGTTCGGAAACAGCATCATGCAGGATAGGCAAGCTCTACAGAGAGTGGTGCGCATAGCGGAGCGCATCATCCGCACCAAGTTCCCTGAACTGCACTCTATCTACAACAGACAATGCCAAACTACAGCCAGGAAAATAATGAAGGACCCCAACAATGGACTGTTCACCATGATGCCACCAGGAAAGCGCCTCCGCTCCCTGAAAACCAACACAGAGAGACTAGGAGGAGCTACTTCCCACAGGCAATAAACCACAAACCATAACAACCCAGGACTAAACATTATTCTCATAATCTACCTCTTTCAATTGCTCCCTAACTTATTCTCCCTCCCTGTGTATACTATTCTCTTGCCCTACTACCTACGGTCGCAAGCAGTTGCATACACATTTCGCTGCATTTCGTACCATATACAACTGTGCATGTGATGAATAAAATTTGATTTGATTTGATTTTGTGCTACACCATGATTTATTTTAAATATAATTTGTTGGACAAAAAAAATTGTGTCCCTCTTTTAGCACTAAAGTCTAAAATTATACTTTATAATCCACAAAGTACAAAGATAATAGAAGTTAATTTCTAGAAGACCTTTCATTTTTAATTCAATGTTAAAAACTATGATAAAAAAATGCCTTTTAACCTTCTTAGGCAACTTCAATCAATATTCCAAACATCAGCAAATAGCAAAACTTTCAGTTCAGGCTGACAAAATGATTTTTTTTTTCTTAAATCCATTCAACACTGATAGTGCTACCTGTGTCAGGTTTTCTGACAATATCCAATTTTGACCTATATATGCACTAGCCTGGAAGTGAAGCAATAGCAGTTATGAGCAAATAAGAATACAATTTGATGTCAGTCTCCACGTTAAATCACATGATCGAGGACATGAACTAAAATGTAATTTGAAAATCGTTGACTTATCCATGAAAATGGGATTCTTACAGTAACAGAATAATATAATAGTGGAGTTGGAAGGGAACCTGGACGTCTTTTAGGCCAACCTCCTGCTCAAGCACTGTACTCTGTACCATTCCAGACAAATGGATGTCCAATCTCTTCTTAAAAGCCTTCAATGATGGAGCACAATTTCTGAAGGCAAGCCGTTCCATTGGTTAATTGTTCTCCCTGTTAGGAAAACTTCTCCTTAGTTCTAGGTTGCTTCTCTCTGTGATTAATTTTCATCCATTGCTTCTTGCTTTCTGGTGCTTTGGAAAATAGGATGACACCCTCTTCTTTGGGGTGTCCCCTCAGCTATTGGAGCACTGACATAGCCAATTCCTGCAACCATTCTTCATATGTTGTAGCTTCCAGCCACCTAATCACCTTTGTAGTAGATCCTTCTCTTCCCTTGCAATATATCTAGAAGTATATTTATGGTGTGACATGTGTCAGGATTTTCTCACCTCCTTTATAGGTATTTAAAGCCAATGGTGCATTACATGATAATAACTCCAGGAGACTAAGAGCTCATATTACTTTCTGAAGCATTCTGGAACATGATCATTTGTACAGTGCAATGTTGCTCCCAAACAACCATGAATGAGTTTGCAGGTATTTGAGTCAAGATACTACAGACAAAAGAGATCCCTACATTAGCTGATATTTTTTTTATTATTTAATTAATTTATATATATGCCATGCATCTCACAGTTCAAGGTGATTCTGAGCGGTTTGCGATGTAAATATTCTCTGTTAAGGGCGTAGTGATAAAGTTAACTGGAGAAGATGAGACTCAAACCAAGTGGAGAATGAAGAAATAAATTCAACATACTAGCAGAAAGCTGTTAGAAGGAAAATGGAGAGAGATGACGGCTTTAATATAGAACCTGCATTATATAATTGAATCCTTAGAATATTTTTAAAGGATGGACTATGAAGAATAGCCCTGTGTATCTTAACTAGATTTATGTATTTACTAGATTGAACATGACTAGGGCAACTTAAGGCCACTTTGACCAGTGCAACAACCTCCTAGCCTACAGCTTGGTTTTTTTCCCTTAAAAATTAAAATACAAAAATAAGTAAAACAATGTTTTGAAAATAATGTTATTTGTAAAAAAAAAAAAAAAGACATGAATATACCTCCATGGTAAAAAAAGAAAAAGAAAAAGTAAAAAAGGGTAAAGGAGTCCCTGGTGATTATATACCACTAGTTGTTGCCAACTGTAAAGGCAGTGCTCATCTTCATTTCATGGCCACTGAGAGAGAGACATTTCTGCCATAAAGTGGCCAGCATGACATCACAGAGCATTGTTACTTTCCCACCAAAGTGGTAACTATTTATCTACTTGAATTTGCATGCTTTTGAACTGTTAGCTTGTCAGGAGCTGGAATGAGGACAGGAACTCTCCCTGCCACATGGTTCTCGGGTCTCGAACCTTGTCTGCCAGCTATCTGTCTGACAAGCCCAATGTCTTAACCAATGAGCCACTATTCTGCCACCATGAGCTGTAACAATTTTCAAGGGGGGCATAGAAAGAAAGAATCTTGATGAACTTGATGAAAAATACTCTACCTTTTAGATATTTCAATAATCAGGACAGCCAGAAATCAAAGCAGAGCAAATATATACTATGAGTAGAACTGTGGAGCCATTGCAAAAAACAACAACAACCAAGAACCCAACAACACACACTTTTGTGTTAGTTTCCTTCTGTCATTCTTAGGCATTTTATAAAGATGGCAATTGGAACAAAGGAAAATACAAGGGAGATAAATCTCTATTATTTGCCTTACAGGCTGAGAACTTCCCCAATTATAAAGTTCAAAAAGTGTGATTCTAAAACTGTTCATAGAGATGCCTTCATAAGAGATGGGATGGTTCAAGCACCAAAAGGATTTGTTTCAGGAGAGCTACTGAACTTCTTTGTGGCACTGACGGTTTCGGATGCGCAGAGCCATCCATGCTTGTGAATTTCTTTCCGTTGACTGGGTCTTTAGCCGATCAGTGCACATCAGTAATGGAGTGGTGGGTAAGGAGCACCATCCCACCACTATCTCAATTATGCTGTGAAAGCATGGTGGCATCTCTCCCAGGCTTTTTGCAATAGCTTTGACAAGAGAGATATGCTGTATTATTTATATCCGATTGCCACAGTTATTCTGTTTCCTCGGTCTCCATTTAATTTTCAGGTATCTGCAATGTGGAGCTAGTAAAGCCCAATTTAAACATGTAATAGAAGCAAAACAGCCCCCCCGAACTGAAACGACATAGAAATAGTCTTAAGGGAAAACAGGGGGGAAGGGGGGAAGGAAGACTAAAAGGTTCAGGAAATGAAAAATGGTTGTAAATGGTTTTAACGTTCCTTTGCTGCCCTCAGGGAGATGCTCTTGAGATAAATGTGATACCAGCTGTCTGTTTTTTTAAATATAAACTCTGCTAGAATAGCAAACCAAAGCAGCCTTAAACAACAACAACAACAAAAAGTAGGCTTATTATGGCACAGAGTGATTGACAATATCATTTGAAATAATGATGAGGCTCTTAGGGGAAATTTATTCTAAAATAATAATTGTGTACTTGTGCAACTCAGGACTAAGTGGAAAATTCATAATTCACATTGTACTCAAAATTCAATATTGCCGTCCCTTTTGCCCATTCAGCTTCCAGTTCTGCTTGATGCTTTTTGAAGCTGTAGATGGCACCCGGGAGGAAATAATCCATATCCAGTTAACTGTCTTTTTGTCACTTATTTGCACCCAGTTCTTATGCATCTTTTGTTCAAGGTCAGACTTAGCCTAAGAACATTCCTTTTTGTATGCACTCTGCAAAAAATAAAAATAAAAAAAATACCCTAGCAAAAATCCTTGTAATTTATGATCTGTCCAGCTCTAATCCAAATATGTAGCAATTCTAAATGGCAGTGTAAACCTCTGCCTTTTAGATGAATGAGCATCAGGGTTGCCGAAGCCCTCAGAAATTTTCCTATCAATTAGGAATTAACACAACTCTTAATTAATTTGTTCTCCACAGGTGTTGCTCCGCATCCTTTTAAACAGTTTGCATTTTACTTTTTTGTTTTGTTTTTTTTAGATTTACAAATTGCTCTTGTCCTCCCAAAAAAAAGAAAAATTAAGGGAATGATTGGAGTTTCTTGGCGACCGAAGCCATCAATTAAGAACATATCCACAAAAGTTAATAGCACCAGTGGGTAAGTAAACATTTGAATAATATCTTAAGTTTGATCTTTTCTTCTATCTAAACATCTGCTGGTGGGTTGGGGGAAAGAACATTTGACCTGGTGTTTTTTCTTGCCCACAAGCAAATGATTCATTCAAAAGAATCATTGGTGAACCAAGGTTTTAGCAACAGTCTTGTTCTTAGGAAGAAATGATTAATAGTCTTCTCCAGTCTAGAGTTTGTGCAAACTGTTAATTGTGGGGGAGGAAATGCTCACCATTGTATGAACCGAAGCTGAAAAGACTTTGGAAGTCATACTGAGCAGAAATCTTCTCCTACATTATTATTTCTATTATTCTGATGAAATTTAAATAATGACTATTTATTTTGGTTCAGAAAAGGAAGTGTGTTTATTTGTGTTACTCATTTAGTTGCTTAGGCCAAGAGATGTGTATGAATGCCTTGTCTTGACTTGTAAGGTCTTCTCTCTAGCGTCCTGCTGCCTCCCTGGTTTTTCACTTTTTATTTATTTATTTATTTTATTTATTAAATTTATATACCGCACCCTCTCCCAAGGGACCTAGGACAGGTCTCTGGGGGAAATTCCTTCTATCTGGATTTTGTTTCTAGTGGGAATGTATGACCAGACAGGGAAATGCCCTAACAATGGAATGCTGCATAAATGAAAACAACCCAACAACTCCATCAGTCTCCGACAAAAATAATGGTAGTCCTCACAACCACGATTGAGCTCAAAATTTCTGTTGCTAAGTGAGACATTTGTTAAGTGGCCTTTTTTGCCCCTTTTGTGACCTTTTCTTGCCACGGTTGTTAAGCAAATCACTGCAATTGTTTAGTTAGTAACATATTCATTTGTTAAGTGAATCTGGTTTCCCCATTGACTTTGCTTGTCAGAAAATCCCAAAAGATGATTGCATGCAATGGTCATAAATATGAATCCGTTGCCCAAATGCTTGAATTTTGATTATGTGGCTATGGGGATGATGTGACAATCATAAGCGTGAAAAATGTGTAATTTCGAACAGTCACCAAACAAAGTGTTGTAAGTCGAAGACTCTCTGTATTCTCAACAAAAACATCAGGAGAAAAGTCCCATGGGTGCTTTTCCTAAATGTTTCATTTCTTATCCAAGAAGCTTCTTCAGTTCTAAGCTTCTTCATTTTCAAAGAAAACACCAAGAAAATCCAATTGCCTTTTGGAGAAAGCACCATTGGGATAACCATGACCTGGATGATTGTCAAATCCCATGGGCATCAGAAGAAAGTGAAAAATGAAATGCTGAAGCAGCCTGAAAATAGGCTCAAAAATAATAGAAGGCTCTTCTGTCTCAGGAGGAACCTCAGGAAGCAAATTGCAAAGTGTGGTCTTTGGTGCTCTCAGAGATTGGTTGTTTTCTTGCAGACATCCCATTACCCAAACTAGGTAACATCCTCAGTGCTAGTAAGTAGTTGGAATTAACCTAGGCTTATCTGTGTGTTGATTACTGGTAGGAAGGTGTTTTAGTCTTTTTATTCCCAGTTGGTTGTCTCTTTTGCGCAGTATGTATATGTCTATGTGTGCGGGTGATTTTGGGGGTTCCTCGGAGCTCCCATATTACACCTCTCCTGCGTGAGCTGCACTGGCTCCCTGTGGCCTTCCAGGTGCGATTCAAGGTGCTGGTTCTTACCTTCAAAGTGCTCCATGGCTTGGGACCCAGGTACTTACGGGACTGCCTGTTGCCACCATCAGCCTCCCACCGGCCAGTATGTTCCCACATGGCGGGCCTCCTCGGGGACCCATTGCCTGGACGTTGTCATCTGGCAGCCCCGAAGGTTCGAGCCTTCTCTGTGGGGGCACCCTCCCTTTGGAATGAATTGTCCCGGGGAGATCCGGACCATTACAGACCTGAGGACCTTCTGGCGTGCATTAAAGACCCATTTGTTCCAACAGGCCGGTCTGGCCGAACATTAATTTTTGGGGTTAATTGGATTTTTTAAAAAAATTTAAATTTTATATAATTTTAAATTGTTAATTGTTAATTTATATTTTAAATTTATTTCTGTATTTTAAGTCTTTTTAGTTCATTGTACACTGCCCTGAGTCCCTCGGGAGAGGGGCGGTCAAGAAATCTAATAATAAACTAAACTAAACTAGTTTGTGTTTTCTACATCTTTTAATTTTTAGTACATTCATCGTATTGAGAAGGCGCCTCCTATTATTTTTCAATGACATGATGAGTCAGAGAGTGACCAAATTCAGCCAGAGAACTTCTGCGCTTCCCAATCCTAGCCCCAAATCTTCACCATTGCACCTCACATCTCTCCGGTTGTTTCATAGTACGTACAAACTAATCAAACAAACCAGCTTCACCTAAAACACCACGGCATTTTAAAAAGGTCTAACTGCAACCTAGCTTAGCCTGTTGGGCAAATGAACTGATTCAGTGTGACAGCTGTCAAGTTTAGAAATACCTCTTAGGTCACTGAATCCAATTTTCAAAGTGTTTCCTAATAAATGATTAAAATGGGTTTAAATGAAGTTGTAAACTAACTTTCTAAACGGAGCAATTCTATATGTGTTTATTCAGAGGTCATTTCACTACTTACGCGAGGTTTACTTCCACATCAAGAGTTAAGGAGGACTGTCATCTAAAATAAACCAAAGTTTATCCAGTGATTTGGGCAAACGATTTCTGGGGGCAGAAGACAGAAACTGACAAATTTTCAAACCTTTTTCAAACGCTTTACTGTTATGATATCCAATATAGAAGAGTAAATTAAGTGTTGAACTTGAATATTTGGGCTGGAGGGGGAAGGAGATTTAAATTTCAGCTCCTATTCTGCATGCAGTTGATTCTGATTCATTTTGTTTCTTTCAGCCTTAAATAGAGCATGGGGTTGCCAGGAAGATAAAATAAAATGCGTACCACAGGACACAGTGGGAGTTCCTTGAAGGAAAAAGAGGCACCATTAATTGGAGTCGATTAGATCTGGGTGGCAAAAACATAGCTGGCCATTGTTAACTTCGAACAGAGTTGGAAAGGACTTTGTAGGTCCTCTACTCCACCAAGCAGGAGATCCCACACCATTTCGGATAGATGTTTCTTCTTTCCAGTTTCTTCTTGAAAGCCTCCAGCTTTCCACCATTCAACGTTACAATAGATTCTCCCCAAAGCTATTTATAACTTGGTTCCAAAGTTACAATGTCAATTACATGATCATGATTTATGGGCAATTTTTTTTTTTCTGGAAGCCAGCTTCTAGGAAGGAAAAATCTCCCATAACAAACAATGGGTTTGGTTAACAATAGCAGAGTTCGCTTTATGCTTGCCATGTTTACTTTATGATTGCTGTGTTCGCTTTATGACTGCCACAAAAAAGGTTGTAACGTTGGTCACGTGATGGCTCATCTTACAGTTGTCACAACTTACAACCGTAATTGCCAGGCTCAATTACAGTTATAAGACGAGGATTACCTATATCTCTTTTCTGCCATCTAGTGGCTGTCAGGAGTTTTGCACTCACTTAAAATAATTGATCCTTTGATTATGTGCCATCAAATCATATTTGATTCCTACAGACCACATAGATAGATTTTCTCCTGATCATCTGTCCCTAACTTGCTATTTCAGGTCTCCCAATGATGCACTCATCACCGCTGTAACAATCCATCCACCTTGTTCCTGACTGTCATCTTCTCTGTCCTTTCATCTTTTCTGGTATCAGAGCCTTCTCCAAAGAGTTGGGTTTCCACATAGTATCTAAAGAAGGACAATTTAAGCCTGGTCATTTATGCCCTGAATGAAAATTCCGGGCTGAGTTGTTTAATGATCCATCAGTTTGTTTTCTTCGATGTCCACATTATTCTCAGCCATCTTTGCAGGCACTGCACACCAGAACAACTAGACACAAGAACAGTTTTTCCCCAAACACCATCACTCTGCTAAACAAATAATTCCTTCAACACTGTCAAACTATGTACCAAGTCTGCATTACTATTATTCTTCTCATTGTTCCATCACCCATCCTCTCCCATATGACTATAACTTGTTGCTTGTACCCTTACGATTTATACTGATTATTGTTTCCTGGTATGATTTGATTGCCTATTTGTGTTCTATGACTATCCTTCAGTATTGTGTCTTATGATTCCTGATGAATGTACCATTTCCTTTAATGTACACTGAGAGCATATGCACCAAAGACAAATTCCTTGTGTGTCCAATCATACTTGGCCAATAAAGAATTCTATTCTATTCTATCTTTTCCAACACCACCATTACAATAACATATGTTTTAATAGCTTCTGACAAAGATCAGAACATGCAAGGAATGGTAGAGTAGGTAGAGGGCAAATGTTTTACTCCACTGTGAAGTGAAGTGGGGATTAATTTTCCACAGAAGGAGCTTTATGACAGGAAAAGATTTTGCTGATCAAATCTGTTGGCTGGCATTTACTGTCCCATGTTAACTGCAGAACAGCTGCTTTCAAGTAAACAATTAAAAAGGCCAGATGTGTTATCTTGGCTACACTGATAGGAAAGGCCTTATTGTGTTAGTTAGGACAGATTAATGAGCCTTTCTCCTTTTTAAAGAATGTGCTTCTGCATATCCTTGATCATTCTCAAAACTCTAAAAAGTTTAAAATCAAAGACTTGGAAACCCATTTGATGGACCTTGAGGTAAAGTTTAAGGAGTCCCTGCAGATTTTACTCCACTAGTTGTTGACTATAGGGGACGGTTCTCATCTCCATTTCAAGGCCATTGTGCCAGCACTGTCTGAAGATATTTCCATGGTCATGTGGCCAGCATGATGTCATGGAGCACTGTCACCTTCCCACCAAAGTGGTACCTATTTATCTACTCACATTTGCATGCTTTCAAACGGCTAGGTGGGCAGGAGCTGGGCCAAGGAACAGAAGCTCACCCTGTCATGTGGAGCTTGGGTCTCGAACCTGCGATCTTAACAGTCTTAACTGCTGAGCTATTGCACTACTTTTGAGGGGGAGAGTGAAAAAAGAGTCTGGGCTTTCTTTCCTGGTAAGGGATCCAAGGTTAAACCAATTAAACTAAGGTTTCATTAATTCCTAATTTAGGTGTAAGAGGAAGCTATTCTCCAAACAAAAAATCTTAATGTCAGTTCCAAAGCTGGATGCTTCGGAGGAAACAGAGGGGTAAGGTAGATGCGCACAATTTATTCTTGGAATTGTCATTTTTCAGGCTATGATTGTTAGTTCAAAAGAGCTGCAATAATTAGAAAAAGTCAAAAGAGAGAAACAATATAATGAAGAATTTGAATGTCACTCAGATGGTATGTTTTTGAATACTGTATGTCTGATGGGATTATTAAAGGCTATTTATTAAAATGTTAAGGATTTAGATTTAGCCCTTTCCTCTGTGCTAAAGATGTTCAGATGACTTGTCACATAAGCTGTTATTTGCCTTTGGTGGAAAATGCTCTAAATCATGAATACAGTTTATTTTCAAGAGCAGATAGCAGAAAGGAAGACACTTAAAATGTTAAAGTAGCCTTATTACTCAGCACTTGTTTGAGTTACATTTTATTCCCTATCCCATGGTTACAATTAAAAAAAAAAAAGCAAAGGAGAGCCTAAGGAGCTGCGGTTAGTGGTTTGGTGGTGCAGTGGTTAGAGTGCAGTATTGCAGGTTAACTCCTCTCATTGCTAGCAGTTCGATCCTGACTGGCTCAA
Organism: Myanophis thanlyinensis; assembly: GCA_017656035.1. Classification (NCBI taxonomy): domain Eukaryota; kingdom Metazoa; phylum Chordata; class Lepidosauria; order Squamata; family Homalopsidae; genus Myanophis; species Myanophis thanlyinensis. Next base: position 22,093 of record JAEANM010001463.1, read on the forward strand.
AGTTGACTCAGCCTTCCATCTTTTCGAGGTCAGTAAAACGAGGACCCAGATTGTTGTGGGCGAGAGGCTGACTCTGTAAACTGCTTAGAGAGGGCTGTAAAGCACTATGAAGTGGTATATAAGTCTAAGTGCTATTGCTATTCATGCCTCCCTGTGTGATCCAACATTCACAAGCCACAACTTCTCCAACTTACAAGATGGAGACCATTTCATCAACCAATGTTGGAAAGAAAAAGGAACATACAAGCAAAGCTGTTTACCCTCAGCCTTCAATCTACAGGACCACTAACAAAATAATTACATTTCTTATCCACAAGAGAAGCCCATGTCAAAAAGGGTTAACACAAAAAATGCCCAAAGTCACAGTCACGTGACAACAGGCTGTAAATATGAGCTGGTTGCCAAGGGCCCAGAATCAGATCACGTGACTGCAGGGAGGCCCACAGTAATTGGAATATCAGAACTGGGTCATAATTATCTCTGGGGAGATCTGTCATTGCTTCAAAAGGTCACTGTGACTAGAAATTAAGCAAGGACTAGCTGTATCTAACCTTGTAGTCAAGGAAATAAATTTGTAGACTAGGTAGCAATAGCACTTAGCAATAGCACTTAGATTTCTACACTGCTTCACAGTGCTTTACAGCCCTCTCCAAGCAGTTTACAGAGTCAGCCTCTTGCCCCCAACAATCTGGGTCCCCGTTTTAGTGACCTCTGAAGGATGGAAGGCTGAGTCAACCTTGAGCCGTTCAGAATCAAACTCTTGGAGTAAGCAATGAGTAAGCCTGCAGTACTGCATACTAACCACTGCACCACCATGGCTCAGGTAGGAAATAGATCCAGTGAAGCTTTATTGATTGTGGTTGCAAAGATTAAACTAAAAAGGATAGACCAGGAGTATCAAACTCAAGGCCTGGGGCCAGGTCCAGCCCATGGGGTACTTAGATCTGGCCCACAAGGCCGCTCTAGAAACAGCAAAGGACAGGCCTGTGGTGCCTCTGCCAGTGAAAACAGAGCTCGGGAGAGCCATGTGTGGTTCTCCCAAGCTCAGTTTTCGCTTGCGCAGGGTTGCAGGAAGCCATCGAGTGCCGTCGAGCTGGCCACATCCACCCTGGCCATGCTCACCCCACGGTTAAATACAACCCTGATGCGCAGCCCTCAATGAAATCAAGTTTGACACCCCTGGGATAGATGATGAAATTGAAATCTTTGGCTTAGAAACTGCCATTGTAAACAAAAGAAAAAAACCCTTAAAAAGCTGCATGCAATGAGAGGCGAACATTTTGGATGAATGAAAAACTCGCAAGATTAATCACACTGGGCTTGGCATTACATATTTACAGAAACCACAGACTGAATATATCTAATGGTTTTTGCACATGGCAACTGCCAGAAATGTTTTTGTCCCAATCTTGATAAGGTGCCAGAGACATCTTATGTATGTCTCTAGCAGAGAAGGCAGAAATGATAGCCTGAAGTCTGTGTGTGGCCCCTGGAATTGCTTTCCTTAAGATTTTTAATGTGACAGTAAGAGAAAGTGATTATTAGCTATATAGCAAAAACAAACAAACCCCGCTATATAGTGTACTTAGTTTGATCTGGTTTCATTCATTTCTGATGTCAACTACTTTTTGAAGTGCGGGCCACAAATTATGGCTGTCCAGAGAGGACAAGGGAACTGTCACACCACAGTAAACACAAATTGCAAACATTGTTGGTGTGATGTGTGATATTGTGGCCTTACCAGATGCTGTTTGTTTGTTTATTTACAAAACCTGCCCCTTTCTCAATCAAATAACTCTCAGCAGCCTGCATAGTGCACAACAAACATAAATTAAAACCAATCGCAATCACAACAAAAATAGCTTTAAAAGCCCCAGGTTAAAAAAAAAAATCCAATCGACAAACAAACAACAAATGACCACACAAGTAAGCATATCAAATAAAAAGCAAAAAAAAAAAAAACATGGGAGAAAGAGAAAGAACAATATGGCATCTGATATAAGCTTGAGAAATGACCTCTAAATTAAATAAGTACTGCTTTAGAAGGCCTTGGTAAGATCACAGTTAGAATATTGCATCCAGTTGTAGTCCCCACAATTTATAAAAAAAGAGACTTTGGAAAGAGTGCAGAGAAGAGCAAAAAAGATGATGAGGGGGATGAAGGCTGAAACATATGAAGAATGGTTGCAGAAATTGGGTATGTCCAGTTTAATGAAAAGAGTAGGATTTTTGAATGATTAAGGGGGACGTGATAGCATGATACTTAGTTGGCTGTCAGAAAGAAGAGGGGGACAACTTATTTTCCAAAGCATCTGAAGGCAGGACAAGAAGCAACATTTGGAAACCAATCAAGGAACGAAACAACCTAGAACCAAGGAGAAAATTCCTAATGGTGAGGACAATCAACCAGTGGAAAGGCTTGACTTGTGGGTGCTCCATCACTGTAGACTTTTAAAAAGAAACTGGACAGCCATTTGTCTGAAATGGTATAGGGTCGCTTGCTGGAGCACGGGGTTAGACTGGAAGACCTCCAAGGTCCCTTCCAACTCTGTTATTTTGTTACTTGTTTTTTTCCATATTGTTTTTAAAAACCAACGGAGGTGGGGTCAGCCTGCTTTCTGTCAGAAAACTGTTCCAAAGCACTGGTGCTTCCTTGGAAAACCAGTGCCTCCTTGTTTCAGTATTGTTAAGGATGGCCCTCCATTTGGAGAACAAGTACACAGCGAAGCGTTGTGAGAATGGGGTAGTAAAAAACACAAACCAGGATACAGAGACACTGAGTAGAAAAATAATTTTTTACTTCCTTGGAAATAGAGGTTTAGCAATGTCCATCAGTCAGTCTGAATTCATTAACAGTCAAGTCAGTCAGTCATCAAACAGTTCAGTCCAGGGATAATCCAATTCTCAAAGTCCATTAACAAATATACAGTTCGATACACAAAGATTGCAAACAGTAGCAAAAACTCACAGTATAATGCTGGTTAACACAAGGCTCTTCAGTAACAAACACCCTGCAATCAGTAACCAACAACCAGAATCTACAAGTGATTCTGGCTCCTTCTTATTGCTTCTTGAGGAAGCAGTAGCCAATCACATTTTCCTTAAAGTTACAGCACTTAAAGTAACAATCCTGGTTTACATATTGGCTACCCAACAATTGTTAGTTTTACATTCCTAACAAGTATACTGGAACATTTTGGAAATGTGGGACAGTATGGAGTTCATTCCAGATGTTCCAAGAGGTTGGGCAGGTACTGGCTGGAGAAGGTAGCCTCTGAAATGGTATGTGAAAATGATCTTGGGAGAGAGAAGGAAAAACCTCAGACAGGACAACGGTTAGATAATTTGAACCCACAAAAGCAATGAGGCATAGCAAAAGTCTAAGAAGGTACTCTCCTTAATTTCTTGGACTGTAAAGGTGGAGGAGGAATGTGGTGGCTCAGTGACTAAGACGCTGAGCTTGTCAATCAGAAAGGTCGGCAGTTTGGCAGTTTGAATCCCTAGCACCGCATAATGGAGTGAGCTCCCATTACTTGCCCCAGCTTCTGCCAACCTAGCAGTTCAAAAGCATGTAAAAAATGCAAGTAGAAAAATAGGGACCATCTCAGTGGGAAGGTAACAGTGTTCCATGGGCCTCTGACATTAGTCATGGCGGCCACATGACCACGGAATCGTCATTAGACAGCGTTGGCTCTTTTCTTAGAAACAGAGATGAGCACCGCCCCCCTAGAGTCAGAAACGACTAGCACAGTGTTTCTCAACCTTGGCAACTTTAAGATGTTTGGACTTCAACTCCCAGAATTCCCCAGGCTGGGGAATTCTGGCAGTTGAACTTCAAACATCTTAAAGTTGTTTAAGGAGATACTGCAACAGTTGTAACTGTGAAAAATGGTCATGTCACTTTTTTTCAGTGCTGTTGTAACTTTGAACCATCACTAAATGAACTGTTGTGAGTTGAGGGCTATCTGTATAGTGATGTGTTAGTCTGCTTTCAATGGTTTCCTTTTGGGCAGCAGGTTCACATCCTGAGTTTCTTTTGGAGGCATCATGGGGTTTTATAGATTCTCATATTCTTTTGTGTCATAAATCAAACAGTTTCAAATGAACAGGAAGACCACAGAAATGAATATTCAATGCTTTTATGAGCTCAAAAAAGATCGATAATAACAATGTTGGAAGGACAATCTCTGTGAAATTACACAGCAGTCCAACGAACTCATCTCCATTTCTATATTTGTACAAGCATTTAATGATTGGAACATCTGTTTGGGTAGATATTTATAAATGTTTGGTGTGCATATAGGAGTTGATATGACCTTTTGCTCAAGTTTTGTCCTAAACTTTCTTTAATCGTGTATCCATTGTGAAAATACAGTCTGTAGTTTTGTTTAGTGCATGCCTATTTTCCTTGAGCAAAAGGAGTGTAGCCTTCTTTGTGCACTTCCACACCACAACTTCTGTCCTAACAAATCCCACCAAACTACTTTGAAACCAGCTATAGTTGTCTTCCCTGCTGGAACCCAGGGATTATATTCAGATTACCACAAAACTGTTCACCTTCCCTTGTTGGAAGAAAAATCCAGTTCCAGTTCCAAGGCGGGAATAAAATGGAGGCTGATTGGAAAGAAAGATTCTGTTTATGGGTGAACCAACACACACACACACACACACACATAGCATGCAGTGTTCTGGGACAGCTGACAAAACGGAGTTGAAAGTGGGAGGGTTTTCATACCTTCTTTGGGCTTTGTATTTGAGCTTCCTGTTCCTGTGCAAGAACATGTCCTTTAACATTCTAATGGCTGTTGTCAGATTCCTATGGGGTCATGGCTGGCTCTATAGGCAGAAGGGGAAATGCACACCCTAGGGGTTTGTCTGAGTTAATCTTGTCAACCTAATTGCTTATCTGGAGTTTCTGTCTGGCCCAGTCTTTCTGAATGGATTACCAAAGCTGCATTTCATCTTGAGGCAGGGAGACTGGTGCTGGTTTCTGCTTCCTTTAGGGGAAATATTCTATCCTGCCTTTTTAATATTCTCCAAAATATTTCATTTTCTAAGAGGATGGGTGGGTGCTGACTTTCGACACCCTCTAGCCAACCAAATGGAGAATGCGAAAAACCGGGGCTCTACTTTCTGAGCGGCTGTTGGTCTTGGAGAAACGAAATCCTCTTTGTCTACTTCACACAACAAGGAAATAAGACAAATTGGTTTTGCATCCCATGAAATCCTGTTGAGGGGATATTGGTTTGTGAAAGGGGAGGGAAGGATCAATCCAAGCTGTTTCAACACCATCATTGCTGATGACCCCACAGGCCATTTGTCATGGAGGATGAGACATGTCAAGTGGGCAACCACAACTGCAAAAAAACAATTGAAGCCCTGTCCTCTTTTATGCCCAGCCCATGCTTCGATTGCTGTGGATCCAGCCACCATCTTGACTTGTTTAATTATCCCTGATGGATATCCTCGACATGGCTTTCGTTTTTATCCCCTGAATCATCTTCAAGGCAGGCAATGGTGACTTATCTTTCTCCAGATTTGTTAATTCCACCCTAACGTTTTTTTTTAGATTGTTGAAGGGGGACTAGCATCCTCCTTGAAGGACCTGAAGTTTAAGAACTGGAGAGAGTACGGCAAAAGTGCCCCTCAATGGGAAAGAAGAGGGAGAGGGAGAGGGAGGAGAGGAGAGGAGAGGAGAGGAGGAGGGAAGGGGA
>JAEANM010001464.1:0-10042 GCA_017656035.1 Myanophis thanlyinensis
CTCTCTCTTTTTTTTTTCTACCGCGGAGAGAAAAAAGAAAAAGTTTTCTTCTGGGACTTTTCTTCTGCTAGTAACTAAAAAGCCCAACGGGCCGGATGTGGCCCGCGGGCTGTAGTTTGCCCATGTCTGTTCTAGACCCTGTGAAAATTGGTTTTCATTCAGTGAAAAGTAAGCAATTTGATATCAGATCAGGCCATTGGTGAAACAAAAAACAGATGGAAATGTTATTTCCTACTAAAAACAGTTTTGCTTCTTGGCAAAAGAAATCTGAATACAGGTTGATATAAATAGAATTTGCATTTCTGGAATGGGAATTATTTCATAATGGCTTTGTCGGGAAGCTTTCCTGACCTGCTCCCATGTTTTTGCTATAGCCAACCTACTCTCAGACTTCAGGTTCTGGGAAATAAATTTTCACAGGGTTTTGCCTTGTTAATCAAGAAAATGCTTGACAGTCCCTAGACTGTCCTTATTATCCCACATCTGAATCCTCCGTCTCAGTCTAGGTGTCCATTGATTTGTTTTTTCTGAATAAGAACTTTATTTCATGCCATTGTTTCCAAACAATTTCTTTAAACTTTTAAGATATTTTTAAATTTTCTTTACCTAGCCCATCAAATTTTGATAAGCATCCTCTACCACTCCACGTCATTATAGAAAATTTCAATATATACGGTAGATGTCCAGAATGGAAGTGTGTGACATCTCATTTGATACTTCCTTCTAGGTTAATGAGGAGCATTATTTAATGTTTTAAGCCAGCTAGCAATCCACTTAACACTTATATCCAAGTTCATACTTAACTAGCCTGCTAACCAAAATGTGAAGGTTATCTATTACGGTAAAAATATCCACTAAATAAGTTACAGTAGTATATAAGATCAAACTGGCAAAACTTGTTTGTTAATTTCATGGTTTGTTTGTTTTTTAAAAGAATCCAAGCATGTGATACTACAAAGGTCTTGCAACAAGATTAAAATAAGTGGAGGAAATTATAAAAAATAGTATTGTTTATTATTACCTGAAAAGGAATATGTTAATACTTCTCAGAAGCAAGTTGTAGGTCTTGCAATGTAGGATAAAAAGTAACAATGAGGGAAAATGCTTAATTTCTTTTATATAATTAGCTGCCCATTTAGATTCACCAATAACTTAGGTATTTCTTCTTTTGAACTATTTTCCTGCTTATTAAGAAGTAAAACTGCTATTTATATAGACTATTTTATGTAGTCTATAAAAACAAGTCATTGCCAACTTCTTAATAATGTAATTTACCATATATGGAGACTTCCCAGGTTGGAATACTGATCTAAAGCAGGGGTCTCCAACCTTGGCAACTTTAAGACTTGTGGACTACAACTCCCAGAATTCCAAAGCCTCAAAGTAACCTTATGCCTTAACAGTATTTAAAGCAGGACAGACAACTTTAGAACACAGAAAGTGAACCAGATGTTCTTGGAAGTTGAATCATGGAATTATCTATCAAAAAAGTCAGTTGGAAATAATAAGCCATGCCATCTGATCCATCCACCCCATATCAAACCACACCACACCACACCACAACACACCACACCACACCACACCACACCACACCACACCACACCACACATCACAGAACTTGACAGATCATGCACACATCAAGAATGATAGGAAATGCATCTACCTCTTTTCTACACACCTGCAATGCACAACAATAGGCCCAGCACTTGGTGGGTTAGACTGTTTTACACGGCGTATAAATGAAAGAAGGCCTGTTGCATTGTAAGGTACTCCGTGATCAGGCCAGCCGGTAAAATGGAACTGTTTAACTTCACGGATTTCATTGTAACCTCTCTGTCAAAATGGAAAATAATAACAAGAGTATTTTTCTTTCATTTCATGAGTTAGTTTTTGGTTAATTTTTTAAAAAGTGATTGTTTTTGTTTTAAACTGGTTAAAATTTATACAAGCATCAGTTGATTTTGATCAGTTTCCTAAAAAAACCAACCCAATAAAAAATTTGAATATAGCACTCATTACTTATCACACTTTAATCATTGTATGTTTACACTGCATATACACCAGGCCAATTGAATATTATCATGAAATTGCAACAACATATGCAAAGTTTCCTAAGAAAGAAAAGTTCAGTCTTTAAAGAAGTAGTAGGGACATCTACATTAATGTAGACGTCCTTATGATCTCTTATGATCCCATTGAAACAGAGTCATAACTAAAACAATTTAAAGTTTAGATATACCCTTATGTTTAAGTAAAGTATAAAATTGATGTGTACACAGGTGAGTAAGATATCATGAATGGAGAGAAACATACTGAGGATTGGAAACAGGAATCAAAAATATAATGGTCTAATTTTATGAATCATAAAAACTTGCTATGGTTTCTGCTGTTCCCTGCTATTTGAGTGTCCTTGCCAAAAACCTCAAACTTGTGTACTCCTGTTTTACAGTTATAAAGAAACCAGAAACATATGTGAAGGAAACTACTGGTGATAAGACTAGAATTAAAACATTCCTTTGCATGCTGCCAATTTTAAATCAGACTTCCACAAGGAGCAAGTGTGAGAAATAAGGGTATCCTATCTCAGTCCTAACGTAGCTGGAGCACATCAAGTTGGTGAAGGCTAACTTAAGTATCTGGAACTCCCCAATTTCAAAGAATAAAGAGCTTGTGGTTAGGAATAAAGATTACCAAATTCTTCTTGGGGAGAAATCTTACTTCCTGTTAAGTCTGAACAGGGCATATATAAAGTGGCTTAATTCGCAATCCATTTTCTGTAAATAAGATTACGGGACTATAAACATAGGAACAATATTCATATGACTATAATGCAGCTCTGGGTTTTTTTTGTACTGAAATTATACCAACCAAATAGCATATAAAGAAAGACTAATTAAGTGAGGATAATAACCGGTGAAATAACTGAGGAAAAAGTCTAAAATATATGTAACTATGGCCAAGAAGAAACTATCATCCAATTTATCATCCAAGAAAACTGATATTAAAATTCTTTATGAATATTTCTAAGTGTATGTAAGGTGATGCTGGGCAGCTTACAAATTAAAACCAATGAATCAAGACAAATATACACATAACAATAAAATTATAAGTTATAGTAAGATAGAGCGGGAGGGAACGAGGTGTGCAGGAGGTAAGGTGGGATCTGCTATTAATCCATCAACCACGTCCAGTGTGGCAGTCTCCCACTGGGACCCCAAGCCTTGGCAGAGTCAAGTTTTCAGGCCCTTATAGAAGGTTAGTAGGGTGGGAATAGATTTCATGCTGGAAGTGGGGAGGTATGTTCCAAAGGTCAGGAGCCTTTGTACGTATGCATGTATAACAATAAGATCAACAGATGGGATTGCTAAACTATGGCATGCTGCTTGTGTTTATTTATCACGCTGAATATGCCAGACATTATTCTCAGATACATGTTGAACAAGACATAAAATATGACCAAGAAAATTAGTATGATAATAAAATTAATAGACATTTGAAATGCTGCTTATACAATGAAAAAAAAAAAGAGGGAAATGAAATCGACAAGAGGTGTGAATGGAAAACAATTTAGAAAGCTTAGGCATAGCAGAATGAGTGTGTTACAGCTCATGTGTTGTAAGTACTGAAGTGTTGGGCTGATTAAAGAATGGCTTGAATATGTTACATAAATCTTACTGGTTATCATAAAGTACTAAATTGATAGATGCTTTCAGTTAAATAATAGGAAGCCCTAATCCAGAAATATTTACCCTTTCAAGGGTGAACGTCCTGACAACGTATTCTGCAAGTGGTTCCACTTCCACACAAGCAACTTTGAAGTCCCCATAAACTTCGGTGTCATCAGGCCAATACTTGTAGCACTTAACCTACAATCAACATGATAGAAACATTTCTCAAATGACAAAATGTATGAATTATGATATCATTCACATGACATCATTATTTTTATTTAGTGATAGATCATATTGCATAAATAGAAACACAGGTGAAAATAGTGAGAAAATCAGGGTGGAATAAGCATTTTTAAATACTTAGCTGTATAACAACCATATATTTCTTATTTTATATATTATGACCTTGCTTTCACATCATTAAAGATCATCCATTTATTTTTGCTTGCACTCAATTATTTTGCTTTTACTTTTAAGTGTAAAGGAAAATACATCATCTAAAGAATTCTTTGACTTTTTCTGCAGTCTCACATGAATGGATTGGAGCAGGGGTGTCAAACTCAAGGCCCAGGGGCCAGATCTGGCCAATGGGATGCTTAGATGTGGCCCATGGGGCTGCCCTGGAAACTGCAAAGAACCGGCCCGCGGTGCCTCTGCCAGCAAAAACTGAGGTCAGGAGGGCTCTGTTTTTGCTGGCAGAGTGTTGCAGGAAGCCGTCGCAGGCAAAAACGGAGCTTGGGCCACCACAGGTAACCCTGAGATGAGTGATGTTGAGCTGGCCATGCCAACCCCTGGCCATGTCCACTCTGGCCCCCAAGGTGAAACACAACCCTGATGAGGCCCTCAATGAAATCAAGTTTGACATCCCTGGATTAGAGGATAAAAAAAAGTTTAGTGCTTTTAAGAACAGTACAATAAAAGTAGAGGCATTGGAAAACAGGAAAGTTGATCACATCAAATGTTTTTCACTTAATTTTCTATTTGCTTCTAGAAAGTGGATAACTCATTAGTGCCACAGGTAGTCCTTGATTTACAGCCATCAAGTTAGTGACTGTTCAATGCTACTATGGCACTGAAAAAAAACAACAACTTACAACCAGTCCTCGCAGTTGCAACCATCGCAACATCCCCACAATCACATGAACAAAATTCCAGTGCATTGGCAAACCATCATGTATTTATGATGGCTGCAGATTCCTGGACTCAGATGATGGCCATTTGCAACCTTCTAGGCCAACTTCCGACAAGCAAAGTCAATAGGAGAAGCTGGATTCGCTTAATGACTGCATGGCTCATCAAATAAGTACAGTGATTCGCTTAACAACTGTAGCAGAAAATGTTGTAAAATTGAATGTGATTCACTTAACAGCTGCCTTGCTTGGTCATGGAAATTCTGATTCCCAATGGTGGTGGTGGTGGTTGTAAATCGAAAACCGCCTTTATGTTGAGATGGTTCTGCCTATTTCTGTTCCAGAGGAAGACTGGTTTGTGATTTCTTGTCTTTTTTCACCTCTGTGCTTCCCAGCCATCCATACTTAGACAAAATATCTATGTGTGTGAACAGTAACACAGAACAGTGCACAACAGGATGAACAGAGTTATAGAAATTGTTTTTCGGAGAAACAAAAACCTCAAATCCCAAAGGTTTCTTTGAAGACATTTCGCTTCTCAACCAAGAAGCTCTGGCTGGATGATGGGGAATGGAAGGATTTATATTCCTTGCAGACAGCTCAGAGGTGAAATTCAGCAGGTTCGCTAGAACCAGTAATAAATTTTCTAAGCAGTTTGGAGAACCATTGTTAGAAGAAATCTCCTTTGTTTTTTTCCACTTTACAAGGTTAATCCTGTAAGAAAGGCAGGAAAGAAACATTCTGGTGTTGTTTCTAGCCTAATCTTTATTGCCATGCTTACAGAAACTGCCCACCCAGTCACAGGACCCACCCCAGCCACGCCCACCAAGCCACGCCCACAGAACCGGTAGTAAAAAACATTGAGACAGTTGATACATTCCCTGCAAGGAGTATAAAATCTTCCATTCCCCCCCCATCCAGTCAGAACTGAAAAAGCTTCTTGGATGAGAAGTGAAACATCTTCGAAGAAAAAACAGAAAATCAAGTTGCCTCTTCAAAAAAACACCTTTGGGGCAACCATGACCTGGATGACTGAGAATCTCCATAGACATTTAGCGATGTACTTTGGGATGAACACACTTTGAATGATGCGGGAGTATGAACAAATTTTCAGAAAAAAACCCTCAAATGCTCACATGCACTTGCACTCACAATTTTTTCTATCAACCCAAAGCCACTTAACAGATTACAGACATGCAAACAGACGTATTGAATTTTGGCTCTATATTGGTCACTTAAAGGTTGGCATTTGTTCTTCCTCATTTTGCTTCTGTTTTTCTTAGCGATGGAACTACAAAATTTAATGTGGTTTGGTGTTTCTAAGCAGATACTTACCCGACCCACTTCGACTAAATTTGTAACCATAACAATGCAGGCTGATTGTTCTTGCCATATCATTCTCCAGAAATCATAGACTGTCTCGTGCACTGGACCTAGCAAAGAAAATGCTTATAAATGAATTAAAAAAACACACACACCCTGTAAAGCTACTATCTTTAAAATAGCTGTCAGGTATTCAAAGTAGGTATGAATGATTTCACTAATCTTTCCCAAACGTCTGCACATTAATAATTAGTATTGAAATATCTTGCAGAAACCAGGTTATTAGTTTTTTAAAAAACAGAAATAAAGATTAAGCTACTGTAGCTGCTTTAGTGCAAAAAACAAAAAACCAATATCTGAGAATTAATGGAATTTTAGAATGGGCTCATTAACATTTGGGAAATTATACTGTTCAGGTTGTATAATGCACCTATCAGCAATTCTTTAAATGAGCTTCATCTTTTCCCATGAGAACTTATAATACTGGAAAAGGACACAGAAAGTCTTTGTATACTTTGAAAACACGTTGCATAGTCCTAAAGATTATTATAATACTTATCGTTTGACTTAATTGTCTGTTATCATGATTTATTGTAAGCCAACAAGCATTTTGTCTTATTTCTATGTTGGAAAAATATGAGAATTTGATCTGTGTCAGTCCCTCCATTTTGAATGTTTGCATTCATGTCTTGTCTTTCATTAGCTTTTGTTAATATTCCTTTCTTTATATGCAATGTTTGTAGATTATTGATACCAGTCATCATGCCTTAACATCCTGGTTCAAGAACTATATGCTGCTTCTGAATACCCACAACCAGGAGAGAGTTAGTGTACATATTCCTGTATTTGCCAAGGTGCTTGATTGACCATCATGGATAAAGGATACTGGATAGCATCAGAGACCAAACCCCAAGGTTCCTTTTCTGTAGGGCATGGAGCACCTTTCCAAGATCACACCATTGAAATTGAACAGGATCCCTCCCCACTGCAATTCTTCACCCATTTTTGGTGGAAAGTTAACTAAATAAAATAGGCATGCTAATTAATTTATAATTCAAACTTCTCAGAAATTAAATAATGCCTACTTATGATACCTTCCATCAGTCATTTTTTATAGTAACAGGATATAAATGCGATTAAGAAACAAGACTCTCTCTCACCCAAATTCACAAAAATAGAGATTAAACTTTTCTCTTTTTTTAATCTCTGTTGGTGATATAGACATCCAAAGGAGCGCTTTGGAAAATCATGTCTAATTTACAATGTTTATTACTAATTTTACAGTTCTGCACATATTTCTACAAGCTCTTACCTTGGGTAGCAATGTAGTGACTTGGTCTCTGGTATCCCTATAAAAACAAATACAGGTTGATTTTTAAAACAGTCTGTAAGTTTTAAAAATCAAATCAAATAGGGAAAATGAAGGCATACCAAAATATTCCCAGATATTCTTTACAACTAGGTTAGTAGTGGCTAATCCAATCAACCATAGTCAATAACCCAGTTTCAACCATTTCCAGAACATCGAAGTGCATTGTTGGATGTGAAATAAGCCCAGCTGATTTCAAAGTGTTATTTTGGACAATGGCACTTAGAACCAAACGGAAAGTTCCTGTAAACATATACTGTGTACATCAAAATGAAGTGGCTCATTGTTTCCTAACCCTTGTGAAATCCATAACTGTTGTTACTTATTGAATTTCAAATTTGTTTTTGGTTCTAATTCAGTAAAACTATGAAATTGTTCTAAGCAACTATGAGATTTGCCTTCACTTAAAAAATACAAATTGACAAAGTTTGTTATTTTAAATATTAAGCACAAAACAACCAAGCCATTAGCAAAAATTTTCACTATGAATGCACCAGAAAAAAAATGGAGCCATAATGAGTAAGCAGAATGGCTGAACATTAGAGCTGGACAATGTATATGTGCGTACAGATTGCAAATCTACATGCAATACTGCAATTTTGTGCAATTACATAAAACAAAGTTTAGAATTTAAGAAATTGTGTGTACACATAATATAAAGATGAACACACATATATGTGCCATTACTGAACTTTTGCTACAGTATAATTATTAAATGCAGGGAAGGATTCTGTATACATATAGTTTAAAAAGGGGGTTGTTGACCTCTTGGCTAAAATCAAGTAAACAAGAATTAACCATGATTGGTTAATGGTTAGAATATGAAACAAGAAAAAAAGATTACTGGATCTTATGAATATTATTTCATTAAGTTTTTGCTAATTATATGATAGAATTTTGGGAAGGCAAGTAATTAGACTTATTAGTGTAACAAATAACTATGGTATTGGCACATGTAAACATGTTATCCTCAGTGATTCCATGTAAGATTAGAAGCAGCATTTCATAATTTTCATGTATTAAACACATTGCACTCAGTTGGTTAAAGGAACATATAATTATTATGAAAAAGAAGTCCCAAAGATGCCTTATTGACAAATGCATGTATAAAGCAATGTATATAAAACATTGCTTCTTCAGTTTTTCCGTCACTTCTTACTCAGTTTGACAGGAAAGACACCTTTTTTGATGGATTTTTGAAAGGAAATCATTGAGAATTATGGATTTGGTATAGTATTGCAAATGTTAACTTTGCTTTGAGGAGCCGATGGCATTGAAATGCCTACTATTAGCCACTAATACTCCTACCAGCCCATGGCTTCCTTGTTTGTTAACATCCAATACAAGTCCCATAATAACCTGAGATTCTCAGAAAAACAGAGAGTTGTGTGTTGTACCCGTGCAGTGATCTGCACTCAAACAGAAAAAGTGATTTGGAGCATAGATGCATGTCATATGTGTTGGAAATACCATGAACTAAAATACAACAACTTTAAGGTCCTGCTGACTAATGGTGCCCTTTAAAACCAAGACTGCTGCACAATTATAATATCTAAGACAAAATGCAAGTCAGACTCCTTGGGCAAAAATGCTACAAAACTTTTGATCAACCTGAGAATGCACTACACAACAGGGAAAGAAAACATTTTCTTGCAGAGCAATGAAACCCTCAAGGAGTTAGATGACAGCTTTCAGCAGAATCCTGAAATAAAATTGAGGCCTCGTAAACACAGAGAAATATTGTTCTCTAACTCATAATCTTGCCCATGCATTCATTCAAATTATCAGGGACATAGCTATGAAATCCTTTTATTAAAACTGTTGGTGGGTGTTTTATCACTCCTGAGTGATAATTGCTCTATTCAAGTAATGGCACCTGTCTAAAAAAACTATTTTCTAAGTACACCAGTGCCGATTACACACATTAGATATTTTGAAATTCTGTATTGAATTAGATTATCAAATATGCAAGCCTTGACTATAGTCTAGGAAATTATTACTCCGTTATAACTTTCATGGTCACGTATGTTCATTTCTTGGATTGCATTAGAAATATGAGGGTCAAGGATTAATAGGAGGAGCACCATTGCTCAAATGAATTCCCTTTGAGAAGAGGACACAGCTCTAGCCCACCCTTTATCCCTTTCAGGCCATCGGTAGGTTTCTTTTCAAGAGCAACACACTATATTCTATTATCCAGCTTCTCACACAAAAAAAAAAAAACAATGGAATAAAAAATAAAAATTACTAAACAATGCAAAAAAAGAGTAATAAAGAAGCAAAAATGAGTCTTGTAAGAGTTAGGTTTTATTGATTTAGCTAATGATTTTCATGACCACTGTAAAAAGACTAAGGATATTTTTAAAATGTAGGTAAAAGCAAAAGCAAAAGATCACAAAGGAACATTAAAAAGACTAGATATATAAATGGAATTCATTAATGAGGCATGCACATATATCTAGTAATAAAAATTAGAATGGTAAAGCAACTGAGAATGTTCACTATATTAAATAGTCATAACAGGATGCTGTTATTCACATATAGTGGTA